>OX104123.1:850623-986202 GCA_944474755.1 Limnoperna fortunei
ATTCATTGCTCCAGTTAATCAGCATGTTCTTGATGAAGCATTTATCTCCGATCAGGTAAGTGTGTATGTTCGTTGAAATGGTGTTTATGGGACTTTGACCATTTCAGCAATATAATATAATGTTAGATGTTGTGGTCACATGTCAGATGTATCAGTTATTTGCTAGGATTAATTGTTATGGTGTGTAGATATGCAAACTCTACTGGCAATTTGATTCGTGAAGTTTTTTAGGAGTTATGTTAGTTTGACCATCTTAGCTATATTGAAAAATATTGAAAGCAAATTTTATCAAGCACTCAACTCAGTTTGCATATTCTGATGAAGTTTTATCATGTTAGTTGCTTAGATCTTTCCCAAAATACAAATCCAATTAATTCTAATATTACATAATTATTATTTTGTCCCATAACTAAATATATCACCAACAAAATTTTTCCATTTTAGTTTCTTACACCTCTTAGGAAATTTGATACTGTAGAAGCAGGGGACATTTGGCTATGTGTATCAATGGTGCCCTTGTTTCAGCTTTATCCAGTTGTTATTGGGGGAGGAATTTGTTGTATCCAGTGAAAACCCAGATTAATTAAAACCCAGAGAAAACCAAGATTAATTAAAACCCAGATAAAACCCAGATTAATTAAAACCCAGAGAAAACCCAGATTAATTAAAACCCAGATAAAACCCAGATTAATTAAAACCCAGATAAAACCCAGATTAATTAAAACCCAGATAAAACCCAGATTAATTAAAACCCAGATAAAACCCAGATTAATTAATTAATCCTATAGTTAATCCTAGCAAATATGAAATCAATCTGTCAAATAGTTTTTAGAGGACATGTGTCCACAAATGGTCAAAGTCCCATAAAAACTTGGCATAAGACATATAAAATACTATTTCAACAAACACACATGGGAAGTGAAAACCCAGACTTTTTGTCAGGAAAACTGTCAATCATTGTCAATTTAAGGTTGTAGGTCAATATGCAATATGTTAGTATTTCTCGAAAATTATTTCACAACTGTGTCAACTTGTCAGAAATTCATCTTTAATATAAAATCTTGCTTTCTGCAACACAAAAAATGTCAATTTTGCTGAGGTCTTACACAGGGAGCATTATCATTTTCTACATGTGCCAGCCTCAATTCATTTGTATGTTTAGGGATATCTGTATTCAGACAAGCTGGCTGCTGTAATGTTTTGTACATGTGTATTTATAGGGATATCTGTAATCAGGTGGAGCTGACTGCTGTTATGTTTTGTACATGTGTATTTCTAGGGATATCTGTAATCAGGTGGAGCTGGCTGCTGTTTTGTTTTGTACATGTGTATTTATAGGGATATATGTATTCAGACAAGCTGGCTGCTGTTATGTTTTGTACATGTGTATTTATAGGGATATATGTATTCAGACAAGCTGGCTGCGGTTATGTTTTGTACATGTGTATTTATAGGGATATCTGTAATCAGATAAGCTGGCTGCTGTTATGTTTTGTACATGTGTATTTATAATGATATCTGTAATCAGGTGGAGCTGACTGCTGTTATGTTTTGTACATGTGTATTTATAGGGATATATGTATTCAGACAAGCTGGCTGCGGTTATGTTTTGTACATGTGTATTTATAGGGATATCTGTAATCAGACAAGCTGGCTGCGGTTATGTTTTGTACATGTGTATTTATAGGGATATCTGTAATCAGACAAGCTGGCTGCTGTTATGTTTTGTACATGTGTATTTATAGGGATATCTGTAATCAGGTGGAGCTGACTGCTGTTATGTTTTGTACATGTGTATTTATAGGGATATCTGTAATCAGGTGGAGCTGACTGCTGTTATGTTTTGTACATGTGTATTTATAGGGATATCTGTAATCAGACAAGCTGGCTGCGGTTATGTTTTGTACATGTGTATTTATAGGGATATCTGTAATCAGACAAGCTGGCTGCTGTTATGATTTGTACATGTGTATATATAGGGATATCTGTAATCAGGTGGAGCTGACTGCTGTTATGTTTTGTACATGTGTATTTATAGGGATATCTGTAATCAGGTGGAGCTGACTGCTGTAATGTTTTGTACATGTGTATTTATAGGGATATCTGTAATCAGGTGGAGCTGGCTGCTGTTATGTTTTGTACATGTGTATTTATAATGATATCTGTAATCAGGTGGAGCTGACTGCTGTTATGTTTTGTACATGTGTATTTATAGGGATATCTGTAATCAGGTGGAGCTGACTGCTGTAATGTTTTGTACATGTGTATTTATAATGATATCTGTAATCAGGTGGAGCTGGCTGCTGTTATGTTTTGTACATGTGTATTTATAGGGATATCTGTAATCAGGTGGAGCTGACTGCTGTTATGTTTTGTACATGTGTATTTATAGGGATATCTGTAATCAGGTGGAGCTGGCTGCTGTTTTGTTTTGTACATGTGTATTTATAGGGATATCTGTAATCAGGTGGAGCTGACTGCTGTTATGTTTTGTACATGTGTATTTATAGGGATATCTGTATTCAGACAAGCTGGCTGCTGTTATGTTTTGTACATGTGTATTTTTAGGGATATCTGTAATCAGGTGGAGCTGGCTGCTGTAATGTTTTGTACATGTGTATTTATAGGGATATCTGTAATCAGACAAGCTGGCTGCTGTTATGTTTTGTACATGTGTATTTATAGGGATATCTGTAATCAGGTGGAGCTGACTGCTGTAATGTTTTGTACATGTGTATTTTTAGGGATATCTGTAATCAGGTGGAGCTGGCTGCTGTAATGTTTTGTACATGTGTATTTTTAGGGATATCTGTATTCAGAAGAGCTATATCATTTTGTACATTTTCTGGTAAAAGGTAAAACCCGATGTTTGGAAGTATTGTTTTGTCCACAAGCAGCCATTTTGTATGAAGATGAATGTTGGACTAGACTGAAGAATAATTTACATCATAAGACAGCTATGGGTTAGTATTTAAGAATAGCGCTTTATGATGAAAATGTGCTTCTTTGAACTCTTTCATACATCAATGAAACTTCAAAATAATGCATTCAATTCTTATATTTACATTTTATTTCTTTTAAAAAAATGCCTGGATCCTGCCTTAAATTGTGCACAATGTATTTTCGTTGATTTAAACTACTCCATGTTGTTTGTTTAATGTGGACATTGTCAAGGAAGCGCGTGCTCTTCGTTACTAGCGGTTTCATCATAAAATGCAAAGAATGATTCTACGTCATCTATAACAATTTAAACCAACAGAAATCTAGGTTATCAATGAAAGACATACGTAATGTAAATATACATTTATGAGATTTTAACTGATCTATTTAACAGATACAGAAGGGATGTTTGGACCGGTATACAGTTATTGAATTTAGACTGTATTGGATTTAGACTGGTATACAGTTATAAAATTTAGACAGGTATACAGTCATAGGATTTAGACTGGTATACAGTCATAGGATTTAGACTGGTATACAGTCATAGGATTTAGACTGGTATACAGTTATATAATTTAGACTGGTATACAGTCATAGGATTTAGACTGGTATACAGTCATAGGATTTAGACTGGTATACAGTCATAGGATTTAGACTGGTATACAGTCATAGGATTTAGACTGGTTTACAGTCATAGGATTTAGACTGGTATACAGTTATAAAATTTAGACTGGTATACAGTCATAGGATTTAAACTGGTATACTGTCATAGGATTTAGACTGGTATACAGTCATATGATTTAGACTGGTATACAGTTATAAAAATTAAACTGGTATACAGTCATAGGATTTAGACTGGTATACAGTCATAGGATTTAGACTGGTATACAGTCATAGGATTTAGACTGGTATACAGTTATTGGAGTTAGACTGATATAGTCCAGGGCTTTTTCTGGCCCATAAGGAGCTTTTTTTGGCCCATTTGGGAAATGCCATTTCAGCTGAATTTGGAAATTTATCGATGTTTTATATTATATAAAAATCACCAAAAACCTTTGGAACCAAAAAGATAATGTACTTACTGATATGATTATCTAAACAAAACAAGTACCAATTAGAGACACTAGGAACACACAGCATGATTTGAATTAACAAGATTTTGTTCAAGTGTCTCATTGACAATATTGTACAGTTTTTACAACTCTAAGATTCAGTGTTTGGGTGCTTGGCCTTGGGTTTACAACTATAAGATTCAGTCTTTGGGTGCTTGGCCTTGGGTTTACAACTCTAAGATTCAGTCTTTGGGTGCTTGGCCTTGGGTTTACAACTCTAAGATTCAGTCTTTGGGTGCTTGGCCTTGGGTTTACAACTCTAAGATTCAGTCTTTGGGTGCTTGGCCTTGGGTTTACAACTCTAAGATTCAGTGTTTGGGTGCTTGGCCTTGGGTTTACAACTCTAAGATTCAGTCTTTGGGTGCTTGGCCTTGGGTTTACAACTCTAAGATTCAGTCTTTGGGTGCTTGGCCTTGGGTTTACAACTCTAAGATTCAGTCTTCGGGTGCTTGGCCTTGGGTTTACAACTATAAGATTCAGTCTTTGGGTGCTTGGCCTTGGGTTTACAACTATAAGATTCAGTCTTTGGGTGCTTGTCCTTGAGTTACAACTCAGTCTTTGGGTGCTTGGCCTTGGGTTTACAACTCTAAGATTCAGTCTTTGGGTGCTTGGCCTTGGGTTTACAACTATAAGATTCAGTCTTTGGGTGCTTGGCCTTGAGTTACAACTCAGTCTTTGGGTGCTTGGCCTTGAGTTACAACTCAGTCTTTGGGTGCTTGGCCTTGAGTTACAACTCAGTCTTTGGGTGCTTGGCCTTGGGTTTACAACTATAAGATTCAGTCTTTGGGTGCTTGGCCTTGGGTTTACAACTCTAAGATTCAGTCTTTGGGTGCTTGGCCTTGGGTTTACAGCTCTAAGATTCAGTCTTCGGGTGCTTGGCCTTGGGTTTACAACTCTAAGATTCAGTCTTAGGGTGCTTGGCCTTGGGTTAACAACTCTAAAATTCAGTCTTTGGGTGCTTGGCTTTGGGTTTACAACTCTAAGATTCAGTCTTTGGGTGCTTGGCCTTGGGTTTACAACTCTAAGATTCAGTGTTTGGGTGCTTGGCCTTGGGTTTACAACTCTAAGATTCAGTCTTTTGGGTGCTTGGCCTTGGGTTTACAACTATAAGATTCAGTCTTTGGGTGCTTGGCCTTGGGTTACAACTCAGTCTTTGGGTGCTTGGCCTTGAGTTACAACTCAGTCTTTGGGTGCTTGGCCTTGAGTTACAACTCAGTCTTTGGGTGCTTGGCCTTGGGTTTACAACTATAAGATTCAGTCTTTGGGTGCTTGGCCTTGAGTTACAACTCAGTCTTTGGGTGCTTAGCCTTGAGTTACAACTCAGTCTTTGGGTGCTTGGCCTTGGGTTTCAATACTGCTATTAGCAGGAGTAGGAGTAAGACTGTTAGAGGAATGTCAATGTCGTTTGCTAGTTTCATCCTTTTGGCAAATTAAAAATATGCATCAGTTTTATTGTAATGCTTCAAATTGACTCTTTACAATTTTGAATAAAATATTCCTGTTATGAAACGCCATTGTACAAATGAACATAAATTTGTAGATCTAATTCCTTTGTCAATAAAGCGCATTTGTGACTGAAACACATGGTTATTTAAATTTACATAAAACCTGGAATGGATTGAAATAATTCAGGATTTTACAGATCTTGAAAAACTGGCATTGATTGGGAATTTTCTTGCTAATTTGGGAAAAAAGGATTATTTTCCTCATTGGGAATGGGGCCAAATAACGGCCCCATAGATCCCCCTTGAAAAAAGCCCTGAAATTATAGTTATAGGATTTAGACTGGTATACAGTCATAGGATTTAGACTGGTATACAGTCATAGGATTTAGACTGGTATACAGTCATAGGAATTAGACTGGTATACAGTCATAGGATTTAGACTGGTATACAGTCATAGGATTTAGACTGGTATACAGTATAGGATTTAGACTTGTATACAGTTATTGTATGTTAACTGACACATTGAATGTTTCTGAAATTATGAAATTCATTATGGTTGGTTTAGTATAAAATAAATTCAGCAGACTACACTTACTATTCCATTCAATTATGCTGTTCCCGATCAGAATGGCTGCAGTTATATAATTAGCTACATGATGTTGTTTAGTTTTATCTCAGTTCCTAACAAGAAAACATGACCTTTCAAAATAGAACTAATACCCTTATAGATTAATGCTAAATTCCAGCACACCTGAAGCCTGGTTTAACTCACTACCCCATGCAGGTAAACACCAGTACCAACATGCCATAGTAACAAAACATCATACAGTTATGGACTATGTTTGGTAATATGGTTTTTAATTTCAGAGCCACGAAATAAATTATACATGGTCTTTTTGTAGGAATTAGAGGTTTTGTAGAGGCATGTAAAGGACAGTCAGTCGCTGCCATTGGCAAGAAAGCAAAAAAAGATGGAAAATTCAAACTTAAAGAGGCTACAACATGTCAGCAGTTCTGTGATAGTTTTAGGTAATGTCCTCTCCTTACCCAACTTTCCTTTTATTGGCCGGATTTCACGAAGTGAAAATCCAGGTTATAAAATGGTGAATGTCTGGTGGGCCGCTGGCATGTGGGCGGGGAAAAATTTTCGTAACAGTTTTCTCAGCAACTACTAATCACAGCCTCTTGATATTTGGTATGTAGCATCAGCATGGGGTCCCATACCGTGAGATTTAATTTCAGGTCTGTCGCTTACCTACTTCCTGTTAACTGACTTAGTTAATTTTTAACATTAATGTTCACTGGTAGAAAATTTTCATAACAGTTTTCTGTCTTTGATCTATTTTTTCCTGTTGTTGTCATGGGAACATCCTATTTACCCATTTGTTATTCTACAATCATACTACGACCATTCAGGGAGGATTCCCAGTGCTCAATCAACAGAGCTGGCTAGCACATCCACAGAGCTGCCTAGCACATCCACAGGGGGCAGATAGTGTCCCAGTGCTCAATCCACAGAGCTGCCTAGCACATCCACAGGGGGCAGATAGTGTCCCAGTGCTCAATCAACAGAGCTGGCTAGCACATCCACAGAGCTGCCTAGCACATCCACAGGGGGCAGATAGTGTCCCAGTGCTCAATCAACAGAGCTTGCTAGCACAGCCATAGAGCTGCCTAGCACATCCACAGGAGGCAGATAGTGTCCCAGTGCTCAATCCACAGAGCTGCCTAGCACATCCACAGGGGGCAGGTAGTGTCCCAGTGCTCAATCCACAGAGCTTCCTAGCACATCCACAGGGGGGAGATAGTGTCCCAGTGCTCAATCCACAGAGCTGCCTAGCACATCCACAGGGGGCAGATAGTGTCCCAGTGCTCAATCCACAGAGCTGCCTAGCACATCCACAGGGGGCAGATAGTGTCCCAGTGCTCAATCCACAGAGCTGCCTAGCACATCCACAGGGGGCAGATAGTGTCCCAGTGCTCAATCCACAGAGCTGCCTAGCACATCCACAGGGGGCAGATAGTGTCCCAGTGCTCAATCCACAGAGCTGCCTAGCACATCCACAGGGGGCAGATAGTGTCCCAGTGCTCAATCCACAGAGCTGCCTAGCACATCCACAGGGGGGCAGATAGTGTCCCAGTGCTCAATCCACAGAGCTGCCTAGCACATCCACAGGGGGCAGATAGTGTCCCAGTGCTCAATCCACAGAGATTCCTAGCACATCCACAGGGGGCAGATAGTGTCCCAGTGCTCAATCCACAGAGCTGCCTAGCACATCCACAGGGGGCAGATAGTGTCCCAGTGCTCAATCCACAGAGCTGCCTAGCACATCCACAGGGGGCAGATAGTGTCCCAGTGCTCAATCCACAGAGCTGCCTAGCACATCCACAGGGGGCAGATAGTGTCCCAGTGCTCAATCCACAGAGCTGCCTAGCACATCCTCAGGGGGCAGATAGTGTCCCAGTGCTCAATCCACAGAGCTGCCTAGCACATCCACAGGGGGCAGATAGTGTCCCAGTGCTCAATCCACAGAGCTGCCTAGCACATCCACAGAGCTGCCTAGCACATCCACAGGGGGCAGATAGTGTCCCAGTGCTCAATCCACAGAGCTGCCTAGCACATCCACAGGGGGCAGATAGTGTCCCAGTGCTCAATCCACAGAGCTGCCTAGCACATCCACAGGGGGCAGATAGTGTCCCAGTGCTCAATCCACAGAGCTGCCTAGCACATCCACAGAGCTGCCTAGCACATCCACAGGGGGCAGATAGTGTCCCAGTGCTCAATCCACAGAGCTGCCTAGCACATCCACAGAGCTGCCTAGCACATCCACAGGGGGCAGATAGTGAAGGCCCTCTATTTGGAGGATTGTCAGGATATTGTACAGAAATCCTAGCTGCAGACCATAGTGGGTAACATGTTTGGAAGGTACCACACTCCTGCATGATAAAGACCCCTTTTGTAGATTTTTAAAAAGAGTAGGCACCATAAAAGGCTTAATTCTTTGCCCCTACACATTTATCTAATGGCAGTCAAAATTGTGTTTGTCATGTCTTATTCCTTTTGTCTTATTTAGCCTTGTGTACTGGGTTACCTCCCTTTTTTCTGTTATTGTTTTCTAACCTTTTACTGGGTTACCTCCCTTTTGTCTGTTATTGTTTGCTAACCTGTTACTGGGTTACCTCCCTTTTATTTAGCCTAGTGTACTGGGTTACCTCCCTTTTGTCTGTTATTGTTTGCAAACCTGTTACTGGTTTACCTCCCTTTTATTTAGCCTAGTGTACTGGGTTACCTCCCTTTTGTCTGTTATTGTTTGCAAACCTGTTCAAGTCCTGCATATCGTTCACTGGACATTTAGCAACCAATAAATAAATCAACCAACAATCATTACATTTCCTGCAACACAGGTATAACAAGTGTGGACTGTGAGCACGCTCACAAAGGAATACCCCCGCTTCGATTTCAAGTCCAATTATCTCCCCTTAAAGATATCCGAGGTCAATAAAAATCCATCTTGCACATCTACATATAATGTACTTCCTTTATGCTAAGTTTCATTAAATTTCATCAAGCGTAGGAGGAGTTGCGCTTACAAGGGATGTGGACAGACGGACAGACAGACAGGGTGATTCCTATATACCCCCCCAAACAAGTTTGCGGGGGTATAAAAATAAATTTATGATTTGCATGTACCAGTATGTGAATAACCCGTTGTTCTCAATTCAAACAATATAAAGTATTCAGTTCTTGTTTTCTAACCTGTTACTTGGTATCCTTCCTTTTGTCTGTTATTGTTTGCTAACCTGTTACTGGGTTATCTCCCTTTTATTTAGCCTTTAGTTCTTGTTTGTGACATTATGTTATCACTAGATTGCACTGCGAAATTTCAACCTAAAGATTTTCCATGCTTTTTTATAAATTAAAATCTATTTTTAGGATTATAATATTAAAGCAATATATGTACATTGTCAGAAACTATCGCCATGACAATAAATGCTCAGTAGAAACTTAAATGTCTACCTGTTGTGCTAACTTCCTTACAACATATGGCATTTATATAGTTTATTTGGATACTGTTTGCTCAAAAAAGCTCACTTGCTTTGTATAGTAATTAATTACCTCCCTTTATTTTTGACATTTCACCAAGGTAATGTAACTCACTGACTTTTTATTGATTAATGCAGCAATGTATATGCAGTGTAATTAATTAACTCCCTTTATGCTGACATTTCATCCATTGTATATACAGTGTTATTATTCTGCAGTGTCATTGTGTGGAACAGTCAGAGTTGAACTGGTTAAAGGTCACTAATTTACATATAACATTTTACAGATTAATGCAGCATCTTCATAATTTCTTAAACGGATTACCTCCCTTTATGAGTTCAGCATCAGTTGATGAGATACCCGAAACTGGACAAAATGGATTAAGGCTGTTAAAATTGTTATACCAGGCAAGTCTAATTGGACAATTATGACTAATACTATTGAATACATGTATGCAAGTAATGGTTTAATGTAGCAGCAGACAATTATAATTAAATATGTCACTTACTTACCTCCAGTTTAGCTCACCTGTAGGAATGCAATCTCCTCCCAAAGGATTCTGGGTATCCTACGTCAAACACAATCACCTCTGCCATACCATTGGTTGACATTGTGAGAGATAAGCTTCGTGTACAAATGCAGTTATTGCAATGTAAAACTGTATCAAAAGTGTATAAATAGACTATACATGTATTAAAATAAAAAAGATCTTGTGTATTATTTTACAAACATCCTTCTTTGTTTACAAACATTATGAGCAGACAACAAATGTAGTCACGCAGTAAATGGAGAATGATGTGTGGCAGAGGTTATATCTGGGAACCAGTTATGTTCTCTGTGCCGGAGAGTGAGGTTATATCTGGGAACCAGTTATGTTCTCTGTGCCGGAGAATGGTAGGAATGTAGGAATGATGCATACGACTTCAGTGTTGATTGTTTCAGATTGGCAAAATTTTTATTTTAATATTCTTCCCTGAATCAGCCATGTCAAATGAAATATAATTTCTAGGAATAATGAGAGGTCTTGCATTTTGTTTTGATTGGCTGCTGTGTTTAGTTTTGTGGTCATCTCTATCAAGTGAGTGATACAGACTCTAGTTCAATCCCAGATAAGCACATTATATTGGTACTTAACAAAAACAAGGTTGCAAAAAGACTTGTCAGTTGGAGTTGGAATACTGTCATGACACTTGTGCTTAAAAATTCAATCCAACATATAGGAAAGAGAATTATCCTCATTTTGAATGGAAAATTAAAAAAATACATATTATGCTGTCACAAAAATATAACATATATGTAACATGCAAAATATAACAAGCTTAAACTAATTAACATTATTCAACATTCAGTGGGGGCCTAAGTGGCCGAGTGGTTAAGGTAGTTCGTCTACTATTGATCACGTGGTCTGTCAACACTGAGATTGCGGGTTCGATTCAAACTGCGGGCAGGGTATACTTGACTCCAATCTTAATTGACAAGGATTGCCAGCTTTCCTACCGCAGGTTGGGAGTTTTCTCCGGATACTCTGGCTTCCTCTTTCAATAAAAACTTGCCGCCAGGATATAGCTGAAAAATTGCTGAAAGTGGCATTAAACATCATTCAAACAATCAACATTCAGTGAATACAGTGTTATTATTAATTACCTCCCTTTATAGTATAAAAGTGTAGGACCACCAAATACCATGAACCAGTCCAGAGGTTGTACGTAAAAGTAGTACTATTCAATAGACCAGTTCAGTGTTGCCTAATAAAGAATTTGAACCGCACATGATACCAGAATAAATTTGGTATTTTTGGAAAGCTGAATATTCTAGGAAACTTGAGGATAAAGTTTTATTGGTTGTAAATGAACATAAAAATGTTAAGACTAGCGCTATTTTTGGACTGAAATAGAAAGTGAAAGTAGAGTTTTAGACCATATGAACTTCCGGTTGAGCATACGTTCTTATATGCAATGAAAGATAATGTGAAATTTTGACAGAATGCTGACCCGGTACATATTTATATGGGACAGAAGTGTCACTTTATTTGAAATAAAGGTAAATTTTCTAGGAAAAGTCAAAATCACCAAATTTAATATAGTCCAAAAACAATGTTGGTCCTAAACCTAAATTAATGTACAACGGTGTTATTATTAATTACCTCCCTTTATAGCATAAATCAAGAAACCCAGAATCCTTTGCACTTTACTGAGACCACAATGTATAACTGACTTTAATGTAAACAGCTTTAATAATTGATCATTTTTTTCACAACAGAATACTGACATTAGTATAAAAGGGAGGTAACACGCATCACAAGACTATATTAAAGGGAGGTAACCCACTGCAAACAAATACATTTCATTTTCAATAATTGATAATTTTTTTCACAACAGAATACTGACATTAGTAAGAAGGATATTTTTGAGGTACTAACATCTTGGAGAGATGAAATAGTGACAAAAATGAAAGACATTAAATTTACAAATCTACAAGAAGTTGAAAGCATTGTGGGAAATTGGCAATTGGAGACAAGACTTCAAGGAAGAAAGATCTCCCCACTCTTAGGTAGATATAGTAAAGTAAAATAATGTATAAAGGTATTTGTACCACAATTGGAGACAAGACTTCAAGGAAGAAAAATCTCCCCACTCTTAGGTAGATATAGTAAAATAATGTATAAAGGTATTTGTACCACAATTGGAGACAAGACTACAAGGAAGAAAGATCTCCCCACTCTTAGGTAGATATAGTAAAATAATGTATAAAGGTATTTGTACCACAATTAGAGACAAGACTACAAGGAAGAAAGATCTCCCCACTCTTAGGTAGATAAAGTAAAATAATGTATAAAGGTATTTGTACCACAATTGGAGACAAGACTACAAGGAAGAAAGATCTCCCCACTCTTAGGTAGATATAGTAAAGTAAAATAATGTATAAAGGTATTTGTACCACAATTAGAGACAAGACTACAAGGAAGAAAGATCTCCCCACTCTTAGGTAGATATAGTAAAATAATGTATAAAGGTATTTGTACCACAATTGGAGACAAGACTACAAGGAAGAAAGATCTCCCCACTCTTAGGTAGATATAGTAAAGTAAAATAATGTATAAAGGTATTTGTACCACAATTAGAGACAAGACTACAAGGAAGAAAGATCTCCCCACTCTTAGGTAGATATAGTAAAATAATGTATAAAGGTATTTGTACCACAATTGGAGACAAGACTACAAGGAAGAAAGATCTCCCCACTCTTAGGTAGATATAGTAAAATAATGTATAAAGGTATTTGTACCACAATTGGAGACAAGACTACAAGGAAGAAAGATCTCCCCACTCTTAGGTAGATATAGTAAAATAATGTATAAAGGTATTTGTACCACAATTAGAGACAAGACTACAAGGAAGAAAGATCTCCCCACTCTTAGGTAGATATAGTAAAGTAATGTATAAAGGTATTTGTACCACAATTGGAGACAAGACTACAAGGAAGAAAGATCTCCCCACTCTTAGGTAGATATAGTAAAGTAAAATAATGTATTAAGGTATTTGTACCACAATTGGAGACAAGACTACAAGGAAGAAAGATCTCCCCACTCTTAGGTAGATATAGTAAAATAATGTATAAAGGTATTTGTACCACAATTGGAGACAAGACTACAAGGAAGAAAGATCTCCCCACTCTTAGGTAGATATAGTAAAATAATGTATAAAGGTATTTGTACCACAATTGGAGACAAGACTACAAGGAAGAAAGATCTCCCCACTCTTAGGTAGATATAGTAAAATAATGTATAAAGGTATTTGTACCACAATTGGAGACAAGACTACAAGGAAGAAAGATCTCCCCACTCTTAGGTAGATATAGTAAAATAATGTATAAAGGTATTTGTACCACAATTGGAGACAAGACTACAAGGAAGAAAGATCTCCCCACTCTTAGGTAGATATAGTAAAATAATGTATAAAGGTATTTGTACCACAATTGGAGACAAGACTACAAGGAAGAAAGATCTCCCCACTCTTAGGTAGATATAGTAAAATAATGTATAAAGGTATTTGTACCACAATTGGAGACAAGACTACAAGGAAGAAAGATCTCCCCACTCTTAGGTAGATATAGTAAAGTAAAATAATGTATTAAGGTATTCATAACACAATTAGAGACAAGACATCAAGGAAGAAAAATCTCCCTGTTCGTTCGTCTGTCCGTAACAGTTTCTGTCTCCATTTTCTAAGCAACTATAGGATGCAGAAGCCTGATATAGTACCATATGGTATTTAGCGATTTTATGCTCATTGGTCATCTACTTCCTGTTTACCGAATACTTTTTGTGAAAGCGGGGGGTCTCACTAGTGAGCATTAGCTCACAGATTTACCTTGTTTGTCTTGTTTCCAAATGAGTAGCTTGGTCAAGATGTGAAAAAATGGTGATGACATGATACCATACTCTGATATCACAATTCCCTTATTTTAAAATAAATATATGTTGAAGCTTTTTTATGCCCCTGCGACGACGTGTCGGGGGGCATTAAGTTTTACTCATGTCCGTCCGTCTGTCCGTACGTACGTACTTCCGAACAAATTTATGTCAAGCTTTTCTCAGAAACTGTACATGAGAACAATTTTAAATTTGGCAGAGTGGTTCAGTATCACAAGTTGTACGTCCTAAGCAAATTTCAGACCTGTCGGACAACTACTTCCTGTTTGGGACTTCATATGTACGTAAATACGTCCGTCTGTATGTACAAATTTCCGTCAAGCTTTTCTCAAAAACCGTATACGAGAACAATTTGAAATTTGGCAGGGTGGTTTAGTATCACAAGTTGTACGTCCTAAGCAACTTTCAGACCTGTCGGACAACAACTTCCTGTTTGCGACTGGGCAGATATGAAAATGTGTTAACATGAGTATGAAAATTTCCGTCAAGCTTTTCTCAGCAACCGTACATTAGAACAATATGAAATTTGGCAGGGTGGTTCAGTATCACAAGTTGTACGTCCTAAGCGACTTTCAGACCTGTCGGGCAACTACTTCCTGTTGCGACTGGGCCGATATGAAAATGTGTTAACACGAGTATGAAAATTTCCGTAAAGCTTTTCTCAGAAACCGTACACGAGAACAATTTGAAATTTGGCATTGTGGTTCAGTATCACAAGTTGTACGTCCTAAGCAACTTTCAGACCTGTCGGACAACTACTTCCTGTTTTCAACTGGGCGGATATGAAAATGTGTTAACACGAGTATGAAAATTTCCATCAAGCTTTTCTCAGAAACCGTACATTAGAACAATTTGAAATTTGGCAGGGTGGTTCAGTATCACAAGTTGTAGGTCCTAAGCGACTTTCAGACCTGTTGGACAACTACTTCCTGTTTGAGACTTACTTTAGCGGGGGCATCCGTGTCCCATGGGCACATTCTTTAATTTTTTTGTTTTATGTTTTTTTTCTGATACATAGTAAATTTCACGTTAAACAACAAATTTCAGTCTGGTCAACTGCTGTACAGTTAATAAAATAGACGTCTGCAGTTAACAATAACAAACAAAAACTTTATTTTTTTACATGACAATTTAGATTTCTTGGAACATCAATTATAGGACAACTCGGACCGTATATGAATAACACGGTCCGACTTGTCCTATTACGGTCCGAGTTGTCTCGCATTCCTGCAATGGTATAATGGACCTCGCAATGAAGCCGGCATCGGCTGTGTAGCCTTCAAATTTGACAATGCCTGCTGCAGCGTTGGCTTTAATTGATTCTAACAAGTCCCCAAGCGTACTCTCTGTCATATAATCGCAATGAATTGTCCACGGTATTATCGTTTTTCCTCCCTAGAGGACTTGGCATGACACCAAAGACGATGCCATGCTGACGGAGTTAAACAAACGATGTATATTTAAATCACCACACCACGTGATAAAGCGTGTTAAAGAAAACGTTTCGATGATTGTTAAAATCATAAATTTTACCGGTAACGGAAACAGATGCCGATTTTAAATTTTTTTTTTGGTATGATAAAAAAACGACGAATGCGGCGGGTAAATGGGACACGCGGCGGGGCCTGAGAAGCTAATAATTTTTTTTTTTGGCCTGACATGTAGAAAATTTGTAGAATAAATAAAATAAATGTTACCAGAATTACTCATAAAGGGGAGGGGCAACACTGGACTTCTTTTTTTATCACAGGGGCTTATAGATGCTGCTTCACACAGGTCCCCCTGGACCCACCACTGCAAAGGGGAGGTAACCACTACACAAGACTAAATAAAAGGGAGGTTACCCACTACACAAGACTAAATAAAAGGGAGGTAACCCACTGCAAAAAAATACATTTTTGATTCAATTCATTTCTGATCACCCAGGTCCCCATGGACCCACCACTGCAAAAGGGAGGTAACCCACTGCAAACAAATACATTTCTGATTCAATTCCTGGGTTTGGGCTGGGTATATGAGCTGGAAGTTTGTCCGTTGTGGACAGTTAGAAAATACAAAACCCAACAAGGCTGTAAATGTTATGTTGGCAATCATGTACTGACCTATCATTAACTGTCACACAGATCTTACCTAAAATTTGTTACCTCCCTTTTATTTAGTCATGTGTACTGGGTTATCTCCCTTAAACTGATCTTGCACACAGATCTTACCTAACATTTGTGACTTCACACTGATTTTAGACTTGCCTGGCATCGACAAGATGTACCAATCTGAAACACCTGATATTACCCCTCAATCTCCACGCAAAGGATTCTGGGTATCCTACGTCAATCACAATCACTTCTGAAAAACCTGATAAAACCCCTATTTTCAGAAGGGTTCCTGTAAACACCTGATATTACCCCTATTTTCAGAAGGGTTCCTGTAAACACCTGATATTACCCCTATGTTCAGAAGGATTCGTGTAAACACCTGATATTACCCCTATATTCAGAAGGTTCATGTAAACACCTGATATTACCCCTATGTTCAGAAGGGTTCCTGTAAACACCTGATATTACCCCTATGTTCAGGAGGGTTCGTGTAAACACCTGATATTACCCCTATGTTCAGAAGGGTTCATGTAAACACCTGATATTACCCCTATGTTCAGAAGGGTTCGTGTAAACACCTGATATTGCCTCTATATTCAGAAGGGTTCGTGTAAACACCTGATATTACCCCTATGTTCAGGAGGGTTCGTGTAAACACCTGATATTACCCCTATGTTCAGAAGGGTTCCTGTAAACACCTGATATTACCCCTATGTTCAGAAGGGTTCCTGTAAACACCTGATATTACCCCTATGTTCAGAAGGGTTCTTGTAAACACCTGATATTACCCCTATGTTCAGAAGGGTTCGTGTAAACACCTGATATTACCCCTATTTTCAGAAGGGTTCGTGTAAACACCTGATATTACCCCTATGTTCAGAAGGGTTCGTGTAAACACCTGATATTGCCTCTATATTCAGAAGGGTTCCTGTAAACACCTGATATTACCCCTATGTTCAGAAGGGTTCCTGTAAACACCTGATATTACCCCTATGTTCAGAAGGGTTCCTGTAAACACCTGATATTACCCCAATGTTCAGAAGGGTTCGTGTAAACACCTGATATTGCCTCTATATTCAGAAGGGTTCGTGTAAACACCTGATATTACCCCTATGTTCAGGAGGGTTCGTGTAAACACCTGATATTACCCCTATGTTCAGAAGGGTTCATGTAAACACCTGATATTACCCCTATGTTCAGAAGGGTTCGTGTAAACACCTGATATTACCCCTATGTTCAGGAGGGTTCGTGTAAACACCTGATATTACCCCTATGTTCAGAAGGGTTCATGTAAACACCTGATATTACCCCTATGTTCAGGAGGGTTCGTGTAAACACCTGATATTACCCCTATGTTCAGAAGGGTTCATGTAAACACCTGATATTACCCCTATGTTCAGAAGGGTTCCTGTAAACACCTGATATTACCCCTATGTTCAGAAGGGTTTCTGTAAACACCTGATATTACCCCTATGTTCAGAAGGGTTTATGTATACACCTGATATTACCCCTATATTCAGAAGGTTCATGTAAACACCTGATATTACCCCTATGTTCAGAAGGGTTCCTGTAAACACCTGATATTACCCCTATGTTCAGAAGGGTTCATGTAAACACCTGATATTACCCCTATGTTCAGAAGGGTTCTTGTAAACACCTGATATTACCCCTATGTTCAGAAGGGTTCCTGTAAACACCTGATATTACCCCTATGTTCAGAAGGGTTCCTGTAAACACCTGATATTACCCCTATGTTCAGAAGGGTTCGTGTAAACACCTGATATTACCCCTATGTTCAGAAGGGTTCATGTAAACACCTGATATTACCCCTATGTTCAGAAGGGTTCGTGTAAACACCTGATATTACCCCTATGTTCAGAAGGGTTCGTGTAAACACCTGATATTACCCCTATGTTCAGAAGGGTTCATGTAAACACCTGATATTACCCCTATGTTCAGGAGGGTTCGTGTAAACACCTGATATTACCCCTATGTTCAGGAGGGTTCGTGTAAACACCTGATATTACCCCTATGTTCAGAAGGGTTCCTGTAAACACCTGATATTACCCCTATGTTCAGAAGGGTTCGTGTAAACACCTGATATTACCCCTATGTTCAGAAGGGTTCGTGTAAACACCTGATATTACCCCTATGTTCAGAAGGGTTCCTGTAAACACCTGATATTACCCCTATGTTCAGAAGGGTTCGTGTAAACACCTGATATTACCCCTATGTTCAGAAGGGTTCGTGTAAACACCTGATATTACCCCTATGTTCAGAAGGGTTCGTGTAAACACCTGATATTACCCCTATGTTCAGGATGGTTCGTGTAAACACCTGATATTACCTCTATGTTCAGAAGGGTTCATGTAAACACCTGATATTACCTCTATGTTCAGAAGGGTTTGTGTAAACACCTGATATTACCCCTATGTTCAGAAGGGTTCATGTAAACACCTGATATTACACCTATGTTCAGGAGGGTTCGTGTAAACACCTGATATTACCCCTATGTTCAGAAGGGTTCCTGTAAACACCTGATATTACCCCTATGTTCAGAAGGGTTCCTGTAAACACCTGATATTACATTGTACCCCTATGTTCAGAAGGGTTCGTGTAAACACCTGATATTACCCCTATGTTCAGAAGGGTTCGTGTAAACACCTGATATTACCCCTATGTTCAGAAGGGTTCATGTAAACACCTGATATTACCCCTATGTTCAGAAGGGTTCATGTAAACACCTGATATTACCCCTATGTTCAGAAGGGTTCGTGTAAACACCTGATATTACCCCTATGTTCAGAAGGGTTCTTGTAAACACCTGATATTACCCCTATGTTCAGAAGGGTTCGTGTAAACACCTGATATTACCCCTATGTTCAGAAGGGTTCCTGTAAACACTTGATATTACCCCTATGTTCAGAAGGGTTCCTGTAAACACCTGATATTACCCCTATGTTCAGAAGGGTTCCTGTAAACACCTGATATTACCCCTATGTTCAGAAGGGTTCCTGTAAACACCTGATATTACCCCTATGTTCAGAAGGGTTCCTGTAAACACCTGATATTACCCCTATGTTCAGAAGGGTTCCTGTAAACACCTGATATTACCCCTATGTTAAAGTAGGGTTCGTGTAAACACCTGATATTACCCCTATGTTCAGAAGGGTTCATGTAAACACTGATATTACCCCTATGTTCAGAAGGGTTCCTGTAAACACCTGATATTACCCCTATGTTCAGAAGGGTTCCTGTAAACACCTGATATTACCCCTATGTTCAGAAGGGTTTCTGTAAACACCTGATATTACCCCTATGTTCAGAAGGGTTCTTGTAAACACCTGATATTACCCCTATGTTCAGAAGGGTTCGTGTAAACACCTGATATTACCCCTATGTTCAGAAGGGTTCGTGTAAACACCTGATATTACCCCTATGTTCAGAAGGGTTCCTGTAAACACCTGATATTACCCCTATGTTCAGAAGGGTTCCTGTAAACACCTGATATTACCCCTATGTTCAGAAGGGTTCCTGTAAACACCTGATATTACCCCTATGTTCAGAAGGGTTCGTGTAAACACCTGATATTACCCCTATGTTCAGAAGGGTTCGTGTAAACACCTGATATTACCCCTATGTTCAGAAGGGTTCGTGTAAACACCTGATATTACCCCTATGTTCAGAAGGGTTGATATTGCCCCTATGTTCAGAAGGGTTCGTGTAAACACCTGATATTACCCCTATGTTCAGAAGGGTTCTTGTAAACACCTGATATTACCCCTATGTTCAGAAGGGTTCGTGTAAACACCTGATATTACCCCTATGTTCAGAAGGGTTCGTGTAAACACCTGATATTACCCCTATGTTCAGAAGGGTTCTTGTAAACACCTGATATTACCCCTATGTTCAGAAGGGTTCCTGTAAACACCTGATATTACCCCTATGTTCAGAAGGGTTCGTGTAAACACCTGATATTACCCCTATGTTCAGAAGGGTTGATATTACCCCTATGTTCAGAAGGGTTCATGTAAACACGTGATATTACCCCGATGTTCAGAAGGGTTCCTGTAAACACCTGATATTACCCCTATGTTCAGAAGGGTTCCTGTAAACACCTGATATTACCCCTATGTTCAGGAGGGTTCGTGTAAACACCTGATATTACCCCTATGTTCAGGAGGGCTCGTGTAAACACCTGATATTACCCCCATGTTCAGAAGGGTTCCTGTAAACACCTGATATTACCCCCATGTTCAGAAGGGTTCATTTAAACACCTGATATTACCCCTATGTTCAGAAGGGTTCGTGTTGCTGATTTTGTTTCTAGTATGCTATGGGTGTTTTTTATGCTTGAAAGTTATATGTTTGCCTTGCCTTTGTAATTTCATACATAATTTACAGTGGTGGATCCAGGATTTTTTAATAAGGGGGACCTGCTCTACACACATTATTTGGATATCAGGGGCTTAGAGATGCATTTTATAGATGCTGCTTTGTAAAGGGGGAGGGGCATGCCACCTCTCCTAGAATTTCCTTTGATTTTGTTCTCTTGATTACATTTTAGTGTCTAATTATTTATGTTGTGATGTGGTTGATGTGACTTGAATGAGATTTCTGATTCTGTTGATTGACTAAATAAAAGGGTGGTAACCCACTTCTAATTTAAAATGTAAACTTTTATCATTATAGGTGTGAATGATGACCACAGTAAACTCTGTAGCTTAATGTCAGAAATTGGGGGACCAGTCAACACAATGGAACCAGAACAAATTATACTGATAGCTAGAGCAGGCAGTCATATGTATGGATTATCTACCCCTGAGTCAGATGTTGATTATGTTGTTATTTATACAGAAAAGACTGAGGTTGGTAGTTTACACTCACCAGCACAGAGAACATAACTGGTTCCCAGATATAACCTCTGACCACCAAATACTGGGAACCAGTCCAGAGGTTGTACATGAAAGTACACTCTGGCACAGAGAACATAACTGGTTCCCATATATATCCTCTGCCACACGTCACTCCCCAGTTTACAGAGGGACTACATTTGTTGTCTGCCCGTGATGTTTGTAAACAAATTGTGATGTTTCTAAAATAATACATGAGATCTTATTTATGTTTATATAGTCTATTTATACACTTTTAATACAGTTTTACATTAAAATTGCCAGAAGCTCTAACACCATGAGAGATATCTCTCAAGGCGTCAACCATTGTGTGGCAGAGGTGATTGTGGTTGACATAGGATACCCAGAATCCTTTGCGTGGAGATTGGGTAATTTACTTTTAAGTACTATTATTGCTAGGAATGATCTATATACCTTGACAATCTTTAATGCATTCTGGGTCATTGCAGTGTCTTGAGTTATCTCCCCTTTCTAGCACTCTGTAGTGCGTTCTGGGTCTTTGCAATTTTTTTGGTTATCTCCCCTTTATATACCTTGGCAACCATCGAAATTCACAATCATTCCATAGTTATTATGTTGGATTTAAATGGGGAGATAACTAAAAAAACTGCAAAGACCCAGAATGCACTACAGATTGCCACAAAGGGGAGATAACTCAAGACACTGCAATGACCCAAAATGCATTAAGGATTGTCAAATGGGGAGATAACTCAAAAAACTGCAAAGACCCAGAGATAAGTAAAGAAACTACAATGTCCCAGAAAATTGATAAAACTAATACTGCAATCTTTAAGGCATTCTGGGTCAGTGAGGGTGTTGGTTCAAGCCTTACTGCAGGCAAGGTGTGTTGACAAGGATTGCCAGTTTTTCTGCTCAAGTTTTGGTCTTTTTTTCACTGATACTCTTGCCTCCTCTCCAGGATATAGCTGAAAAATGCAGAAAATGGCATTAAGCACCATTCAAGTACAAATATCTTTATTTCCTAATCACATCAGAGCATGTTAATTAAAATGTTACATTTTTTCATGACAGCAAAACAGGAAAAACAGAGAGCCAGCCTTTACTATATTATTTTATACAGAGAGATAACTCCAAACTACAATAGAACATCATTTAAGTGATAATTAAATAAGTATTAATAATAATGATAATAATAAACATATAATTATTTGTTTATCTACTGCACACTTTAAGAAAATACAAAAAGAATTTACAAAAGTAGTTTCCTCATTAGACATAATCCATATATAAAGTTGGTCATTATTTAATGTCTTAAGATTTGGATAAATTTCAAAATAACAGTTTAAAAATGAATGAGGTTTCACTTGATTTTTATGGGCACTCTAACAGATAATGGAGTTCATCTTCTATTTTATTCATATTGCAAATTTCACATAATCTTTCTCGTTTTGGAATGATCTCTGGATTTCCACTATTGTTAATGTGTCGCTCATAGCGCCCAGTCTCAACTCTTTATTTATGGTTACTTGCTATTATCGGAATGTTATGGAGCAGATAAATAATTTTCTATACCAAAAACAGTTTTATGAAGGAAAAATGTGCAGAGCTTGCCACACATACATACAAACAAACGGTATAATTGAATGCTAGGTTGAAGTTTTACTTCTGTTCTGGAAGAAGGTAATTAGTTTGTATTCTTCACATCTTGTTACAAATAATCTAAATATTTTATTTTTTGGTTTTTCAGACCATTTTAAGTTCATGTAAATGTATCAAAGACAATTATGAAAGCCGAGGACCAACCAAATCTTTTGAGTATGGAGCCTATGAAGTTAAACTTTTCTGTGAAATGTTGCTGAAAGGAAGTGTTGTCATTGTTGAGGTCAGTAACTAGGTCAAGTTTTTTCATTGTTGAGGTCAGTAACTAGGTCAATCATTGTTGAGATCAGTAACTAGGTCAGGTTATTTGGCATTGTTGAGGCCAGTAACTAGGTCAATCATTGTTGAGATCAGTACCTAGGTCAGGTTATTTGACATTGTTGAGGGCAGTAACTAGGTCAATCATTGTTGAGGTCAGTAACTAGGTCAAGTTATTTCATTGTTGAGGCCAGTAACTAGGTCAATCATTGTTGAGATCAGTAACTAGGTCAGGTTATTTGACATTGTTGAGGTCAGTAACTAGGTCAGGTTATTTGACATTGTTGAGGTCAGTAACTAGGTCAGGTTATTTGTCATTGTTGAGATCATTAACTAGGTCAGGTTATTTGACATTGTTGAGGCCAGTAACTAGGTCAATCATTGTTGAGGTCAGTAACTAGGTCAAGTTATTTCATTGTTCATGCCAGTAACTAGGTCAATCATTGTTGAGATCAGTAACTAGGTCAAGTTATTTCATTGTTCATGCCAGTAACTAGGTCAATCATTGTTGAGATCAGTAACTAGATCAGGTTATTTGACATTGTTGAGGCCAGTAACTAGGTCGATCATTGTTGAGATCAGTAACTAGGTCAGGTTATTTGACATTGTTGAGGCCAGTAACTAGGTCAATCATTGTTGAGGTCAGTAACTAGGTCAAGTTATTTCATTGTTGAGGCCAGTAACTAGGTCAATCATTGTTGAGATCAGTAACTAGGTAAGGTTATTTGACATTGTTGAGGTCAGTAACTAGGTCAGGTTATTTGTCATTGTTGAGGTCAGTAACTAGGTCAAGTTATTTCATTGTTGAGGCCATTCACTAGTTTAATCATTGTTGAGATCAGTAACTAGGTCAGGTTATTTGACATTGTTGAGGTCAGTAACTAGGTCAAGTTATTTGTCATTGTTGAGATCATTAACTAGGTCAGGTTATTTGACATTGTTGAGGCCAGTAACTAGGTCAATCATTGTTGAGGTCAGTAACTAGGTCAAGTTATTTCATTGTTGAGGCCAGTAACTAGGTCAATCATTGTTGAGATCAGTAACTAGGTCAGGTTATTTGACATTGTTGAGGTCAGTAACTAGGTCAGGTTATTTGTCATTGTTGAGGTCAGTAACTAGGTCAAGTTATTTCATTGTTGAGGCCAGTCACTAGGTTAATCATTGTTGAGATCAGTAACTAGGTCAGGTTATTTGACATTGTTGAGGTCAGTAACTAGGTCAAGTTATTTGTCATTGTTGAGTCAGGTTATTTGACATTGTTGAGGCCAGTAACTAGGTCAATCATTGTTGAGATCAGTAACTAGGTCACTTATATTTCATTGTTGAGGTCATTAACTAGGTCAGGTTATTTGACATTGTTGAGGCCAGTAACTAGGTCAATCATTGTTGAGATCAGTAACTAGGTCAGGTTATTTGACATTGTTGAGGTCAGTAACTAGGTCAAGTTATTTGTCATTGTTGAGGTCATTAACTAGGTCAGGTTATTTAACATTGTTGAGGCCAGTAACTAGGTCAATCATTGTTGAGATCAGTAACTAGGTCAAGTTATTTGTCATTGTTGAGGTCATTAACTAGGTCAGGTTATTTGACATTGTTGAGGCCAGTAACTAGGTCAATCATTGTTGAGATCAGTAACTAGGTCAGGTTATTTGACATTGTTGAGGTCAGTAACTAGGTCAATATATTGGTCATTGTTGAGGTCATTAACTAGGTTAAGTTATTTCATTGTTGAGGCCAGTAACTAGGTCAATCATTGTTGAGATCAGTAACTAGGTCATGTTATTTGACATTGTTGAGGTCAGTAACTAGGTCAATATATTGGTCATTGTTGAGGTCATTAACTAGGTCAAGTTATTTCATTGTTGAGGCCAGTAACTAGGTCAATCATTGTTAAGATCAGTAACTAGGTCAGGTTATTTGACATTGTTGAGGCCAGTAACTAGGTCAATCATTGTTGAGATCAGTAACTAGGTCAGGTTATTTGACATTGTTGAGGTCAGTAACTAGGTCAAGTTATTTGTCATTGTTGAGGTCATTAACTAGGTCAAGTTATTTGACATTGTTGAGGTCAGTAGCTAGGTCAAGTTATTTGTCATTGTTGAGGTCAGGAACTAGGTCAAGTTTTTTCATTGTTGAGGTAAGTAACTAGGTCAATCATTGTTGAGATCAGTAACTAGGTCAATCATTGTTGAGATCAGTAACTAGGTCAGGTTATTTGACATTGTTGAGGCCGTACTAGGTAAATCATTGTTGAGATCAGTAACTAGGTCAGGTTATTTGACATTGTTGAGGCAAGTTACTAGGTCAATCATTGATGAAATCAGTAACTAGGTCAGGTTATTTGACATTGTTGAGGCCAGTAACTAGGTCAATCATTGTTGAGGTCAGTAACTAGGTCAAGTTATTTCATTATTTAGGCCAGTAACTAGGTCAATCATTGTTGAGATCAGTAAATAGGTCAGGTTATTTGACATTGTTCAGGTCAGTAACTAGGTCAGGTTATTTGTCATTGTTGAGGTCAGTAACTAGGTCACGTTATTTGTCATTGTTGAGGCCAGTAACTAGGTCAGGTTATTTGTTATTGTTGAGGTCAGTAACTAGGTCAGGTTATTTGACATTGTTGAGGTCAGTAACTAGGTCAGGTTATTTGTCATTGTTGAGATCAGTAACTAGGTCAGGTTATTTGACATTGTTGAGGCCAGTAACTAGGTCAATCATTGTTGAGGTCAGTAACTAGGTCAATCATTGTTGAGATCAGTAACTAGGTCAGGTTATTTGACATTGTTGAGGCCAGTAACTAGGTCAATCATTGTTGAGATCAGTAACTAGGTCAGGTTATTTGACATTGTTGAGGCCAGTAACTAGGGTAATCATTGTTGAGGTCAGTAACTAGGTCAAGTTATTTCATTGTTGAGGCCAGTAACTAGCTCAATCATTGTTGAGATTAGTAACTAGGTCATGTTATTTGACATTGTTGAGGTCAGTAACTAGGTCAGGTTATTTGTCATTGTTGAGGTCAGTAACTAGGTCAAGTTATTTGACATTGTTGAGGCCAGTAACTAGGTCAATCATTGTTGAGATCAGTAACTAGGTCAGGTTATTTGACATAGTTGAAGCCAGTAACTAGTTCAGGTTATTTGTCATTATTGAGGTCATTAACTAGGTCAAGTTATTTCATTGTTGAGGCCAGTAACTAGGTCAAGTTATTTCATTGTTGAGGCCAGTAACTAGGTCAATCATTGTTGAGATCAGTAACTAGGTCAGGTTATTTGACATTGTTGAGGCCAGTAACTAGGTCAATCATTGTTGAGATCAGTAACTAGGTCATGTTATTTGACATTGTTGAGGTCAGTAACTAGGTCAAGATATTTGTCATTGTTGAGGTCAGTAACTAGGCCAAGTTTGCATTTCATATCTCTTGTTCTGTCAAGAATAAACTTGTTCTTGCATTAGAAATAGTATTGGCAACCTATATATGTAAATAATTTATAAAACAGTTATTAATCTCGACTATTGTCAAGGGAGTTAGTAGTGAAACGTATATCTCTCTGCTAATTCTATTGCCTTGGAGGTATAAGAAGGATAATTCATGCTTAGATAAAAAGATGACTTGAACATCTTCTCTAAAAGTAGAAGTCAAAACCTTTTGTAGCCACTTGTTAAAAATGATGTATGTGTGGTCCTGTACAATGATTCTAATTTTGGCATAAAACATGGCTGCCATGGGCTATACTTGTTTCTGATTGGCATAAATGTGATCTTTATATCATTTTGGTAGCATTTGCTATCTTAAATTGATGTAATCGGTGTTTAATTTGCAAACAGACTTGTTTTTGAACTAGAACCCAATTATCCTATAGTGGTACCATTCTTAAGATGATTCTGTCTGGTTATAACAACCATTAGGAGATAACATGGTAAAACAATCTTCTCTGTATTAACTTTACCTTTTTCCAAAATTTCGAAGGATTTGTAACTGGCATTGTTGTCACATTTAACATTGATATTTAATTTTTGTAGTTGGTTTTCACTGATAACCATGAATACAGTAGTATATATTGGAAGGTAAGGTTCAAGGTCACTGATAACCATGACTACAGTAGTATATATTGGAAGGTAAGGTTCAAGGTCACTGATAACCATGAATACAGTAGTATATATTGGAAGGTAAGGTTCAAGGTCACTGATAACCATGAATACAGTAGTATATATTGGAAGGTAAGGTTCAAGGTCACTGATAACCATGAATACAGTAGTATATATTGGAAGGTAATGTTCAAGGTCACTGATAACCATTAATACAGTAGTATATATTGGAAGGTAAGGTTCAAGGTCACTGATAACCATGAATACAGTAGTATATATTGGAAGGTAAGGTTCAAGGTCACTGATAACCATGAATACAGTAGTATATATTGGAAGGTAATGTTCAAGGTCACTGATAACCATGAATACAGTAGTATATATTGGAAGGTAATGTTCAAGGTCACTGATAACCATGACTACAGTAGTATATATTGGAAGTAAACGTTCAGGGTTACTGATAACCATGATCACAGTAGTATGTAGTTGAAGGTAAGGTTCAAGGTCACTGATAACCATGAATACAGTAGTATATATTGGAAGGTAAGGTTCAAGGTCACTGGTAACCATGAATACAGTAGTATATATTGGAAGGTAAGGTTCAAGGTCACTGATAACCATTACTACAGTAGTATATATTGGAAGGTAGGATTCAAGGTCACTGATAACCATGATCACAGTAGTATGTAGTTGAAGGTAAGGTTCAAGGTCACTGATAACCATGAATACAGTAGAATATATTGGAACTTAAGGTTCAAGGTCACTGATAACCATGAATACAGTAGTATATATTGGAAGGTAAGGTTCAAGGTCACTGATAACCATGAATACATTAGTATATATTGGAAGGTAAGGTTCAAGGTCACTGATAACGATGACTACAGTAGTATAGATTGGAGGTAAGGTTCAAGGTCACTGATAACCATGAATAAAGTAGTATATATTGGAAGGTAAGGTTCAAGGTCACTGATAACCATGACTACAGTAGTATATCTTGGAAGATAAGGTTTAAGGTCACTGATAACCATGAATACAGTAGTATATATTGGAAGGTAAGGTTCAAGGTCACTGATAACCATGACTGCAGTAGCATGTTTTGGACGGTAAGGTTCAAGGTCACTGATAACCATGAATGCAGTAGTATATATTGGAAGGTAAGGTTCAAGGTCACTGATAACCATGCCTACAGTAGCATGTTTTGGGTGGTAGGTTCAAGGTCACTGATAACCATGACTACAGTAGCATGCATTGGAAAGTAAGGTTGAAGGTCATTAATAAGCATGACTACAGTAGCATGAATTGAAAGGTAATTTTCAAGGTAGAGATTACTTTAGAGCGAAAACTTAACTATCTTTGAGTTGGGCATTAATATTGTCTTAAAATAAATATAAATTAGTTCTGTTTAAAAAAACAATTCAATATACAACAAACTACTACAGACACAACACATTCCACTTCTTATTTTCAGTTGTCGAGGGTTGGTAGAGTTCTACACTTTCCCATTCCTGTAGTAATATTCTTATAATTAAATCATCAATATCTACTCTCTGTGTAGTGATATTCCTGTAGTACAGTGTAATCATTATATGTGTAGTGAATTTCCTGTAGTACAGTGTAATCTTCACATGTGTAGTGATATCCCTGTAGTACAGTGTAATCATCACATGTGTAGTGATATTCCTGTAGTACAGTGTAATCATTACATGTGTAGTGATATTCCTGTAGTACAGTGTAATCTTTACATGTGTAGTGATATTCCTGTAGTAAAGTGTTATCATTACATGTGTAGTGATATTCCTGTAGTAGAGTGTAATCATTACATGTGTAGTGATATTCCTGTAGTACAGTGCAATCATTACATGTGTAGTGATATTCCTGTAGTACAGCGTAATCATCACATGTGTAGTGATATTCCTGTATTACAGTGTAATCATTGCATGTGTAGTGATATTCCTGTAGTACAGTGTAATCATTACATGTGTAGTGATATTCCTGTAGTACAGTGTAATCATTACATGTGTAGTGATATCCCTGTAGTACAGTGCAATCATTACATGTGTAGTGATATTCCTGTAGTAGAGTGTAATCATTACATGTGTAGTGATATCACTGTAGTACAGTGCAATCATTACATGTGTAGTGATATTCCTGTAGTACAGTGTAATCATTACATGTGTAGTGATATTCCTGTAGTACAGTGCAATCATTACATGTGTAGTGATATTCCTGTAGTACAGTGTAATCATCACATGTGTAGTGATATTCCTGTAGTACAGTGTAATCATTACATTGTAGTGATATTCCTGTAGTACAGTGTAATCATTACATGTGTAGTGATATTCCTGTAGTACAGTGTAATCATTACATGTGTAGTGATATTCCTGTAGTACAGTGTAATCATTACATGTGTAGTGATATCCCTGTAGTACAGTGCAATCATTACATGTGTAGTGATATTCCTGTAGTACTGTGTAATCATTACATGTGTAGTGATATTCCTGTAGTACAGTGTAATCATTGCATGTGAAGTGATATTCCTGTAGTACAGTGTAATCATCACATGTGTAGTGATATTCCTGTAGTACAGTGTAATCATCACATGTGTAGTGATATTCCTGTAGTACGGTGCAATCATCACATTTGTAGTGATATTCCTGTAGTACAGTGTAATCATCGCATGTGTAGTGATATTCCTGTAGTACAGTGTAATCATCACATGTGTAGTGATATTCCTGTAGTAGAGTGTAATCATTACATGTGTACTGATATTCCTGTAGTACAGTGTAATCATCACATGTGTAGTGATATTCCTGTAGTACAGTGTAATCATTGCATGTGTAGTGATATTCCTGTAGTACAGTGTAATCATCACATGTGTAGTGATATTCCTGTAGTACAGTGTAATCATTACATGTGTAGTGATATTCCTGTAGTAGAGTGTAATCATTACATGTGTAGTGATATTCCTGTAGTACAGTGTAATCATTACATGTGTAGTGATATTCCTGTAGTAGAGTGTAATCATTACATCTGTAGTGATATCCCTGTAGTACAGTGCAATCATTACATGTGTAGTGATATTCCTGTAGTACTGTGTAATCATTACATGTGTAGTGATATTCCTGTAGTACAGTGTAATCATTGCATGTGAAGTGATATTCCTGTAGTACAGTGTAATCATCACATGTGTAGTGATATTCCTGTAGTACAGTGTAATCATTGCATGTGTAGTGATATTCCTGTAGTACAGTGTAATCATTACATGTGTAGTGATATTCCTGTATTACAGTGTAATCATTGCATGTGTAGTGATATTCCTGTAGTACAGTGTAATCATTACATGTGTAGTGATATTCCTGTAGTACAGTGTAATCATTACATGTGTAGTGATATTCCTGTAGTACAGTGTAATCATTATATGAAATTCCAACTCAGGTTTGACAGAAGATTGTGCTCACTTAATGGCTGGTAAATACAGTATTTACATTACTTAAAGGAATTTTATATTAACCATCTTGAATTGATTTATTGTTAATTTGTTTGATTGGTGTTTAACTCCACTTTTAGCAATTTTTCAACTATATCGTGGCATCCAGTTTTTATTGGGGAGGAAGCCTATGTACCCAGAGAAAAGCCAGACCTTCAGTAGGATAACTGGTATACAAAGGGAGATAACCAATAAATCTTTGCTGGTATACAAAGGGAGATAGATAACCAATAAATCTTTGCTGGTATACAAAGGGAGATAACCAATAAATCTTTGCTGGTATACTGGTATACAAAGGGAGATAACCAGTAAAATCTTTGCTGGTATACAAAGGGAGATAGCCAATAAATCTTTGCTGGTATAAAAAGGGAGATAACCAATAAATCTTTGCTGGTATACAAAGGAAGATAACCAATAAATCTTTGCTGGTATTCGTTTGGAGATAACCAATAAATCTTTTGTTTGTTTGTTTGTTGAAAATACGTGATCAATAGTAGATGACTATATATCTAAACCACTCTGCCACTGAGGCCCCTCTGGGATTGGTTGATTTTTATAGAATATCTAAACGATCTCCCAGAATACCTAAAACACAGCAAAATCAGACTCTTTGCAGATGACAGCATCATTTATAGAAATATCACATCTCAAAACGACTGTCTAAAACTATAAGAGGACCTTGAAGCCGCTATTAAATGGGAACATGACTGGCTTATGCAATTCCACCCAGACAAATGTAACATCATGCGAATAACAACAAAGAAAAAGCCAACTCACTTCTACTACAACATGTCCGGCCATATTCTAGAAACTGTACAAACTGCAAAATATCTTGGCATAACACTATCATCAGATCTAAAATGGAATGCACACATACAACAAACTGCAGCAAAAGCCAACAAAACATTAGCATTTGTAAAACGAAACCTTAAGGTCAAATCAACAACCATCAAAGAACGTGCTTATCAGTCACTAGTTCGACCAAAACTTGAATACTGCTGCACTGTCTGGGACCCACATACGACTGAAAACATAAACTCACTAGAACGTATACAACGAAGAGCAGCTAGATATGTCTGTCACAGATACCATAATACCAGTAGTGTGACAGACATGATGACACAACTAAATTGGCCAACCTTACAAGAACGAAGAATTAAAACTAGACTGCAAATGTTTCATAAGATCATACACCATCAGGTTGAAATCCCAGCAGAAAACATCTTAATAAAAAGCCAGGCAAAAACCAGATCCACCCATGAACATACATATAGACAACTATCGTGCAACAAAGACAGCTACAAATTTTCCTTTTTCTGCCAAACAATTAAAGATTGGAACAAACTACCATCAACAATTGCAAACATAAATTCCACTGACAGCTTCAAGGAAGCACTTACTCACCAAGTCCTCCTTGATACATACCCTCACCTTAAATAGTAATTACATGTTTTTATCTTATAGTAAATCTAAAAAAAAAAAAAAATGTAAAATTTAAATAAATAAATATATAATTTAAAAAAAAATTGTAAATACAAAAATCTATTTCAAAAAATGAAACGAAACTCTTTCAGCATGCGCCGGAACGTAATCCTCAACTAGTTGATGGTGTTTCTGTACTAGAGAAGAAGAAATTTATTGACCTTTCCACCTTATACAACTTGTGGTTAACCTTTTAAGTTGGTGAGAAGCAATTAAGAAAATATACAGTGGAAATTTTCACTTTGGTATTTTTAACATTTCATGTGTTATAGTTGTTTTTTTTGTGTTTTATTTTCAGAATTTATGTAAAGAGAAAATGAGATTTTTAACGGAAAAAACAATACAACAATACCTAGGTCTCATACGAAATAATTTTAACATGCTTGATAGTGAAAAACACAAAGGTTCTCCGAAAGACAGGAAGTTATTTTATCAGGTATAATTTATGTACAAAGCACAACAAATATGGGGAGATAGTGTTTGTCTCACATCACTATAATTTGTTTACATTTATATATTATTTAGGTTTTTTGAAACAAGATGCATTTTCGTCTCCACATCACCCTGAGATAAAGGTACGAGAAAATGCATCGAATTTCAAAAATGTAAGTAATCTGTTTATAGCTTGCTGCATTATGATGTCACTGTGTTTACTTAACGACGTCTTGAAAGCGAGGTGAGGTGGGCCATCTCACGCTAGAAGAGAGAGATAGGATAATACCGCACATAAAGATCAAAGGAAAATACTGCAAAATAGCGATAAAAAATTTTTAAGGAATATTCATCATAGTTATTTTTCACTTCATTAAGACTTAAACTCAGTTTCAATGAAAAAAACAAATATTACCATCTATTTATATAATTTAATTATTTTACATTTTCAACATTAAAACATTTTTTTTAAACACTTCAAAGAAGAAAATAGAGTATTGGCACTTTGTGTCACAATGACAACTGAAATGTTATTCTGTTGGAATATACAAAACATTTTGGTAACCATCATAACAGGTTTTACGTCCAAAATAAAATTTTTGCTTATATCACCATGACATCACTAGATATGAAAACCTGATAGAACTGCATTAAACCAGTTTGAATCTGTTAACTACTTCAGCTGTCATTACTTTTACAGTAAATTTTGTATTTGCAGATTTTCCACAAAATTAACAGCGTAGAACACATAATGAATGGGGAAATACCTCCAGTAAAGGTCGAAGGAGAGGTCAAGGACTTTATAATGAAAATACGAAAGGAACCATTAGAGGTATGTTATTTTAGCTTAACTATGTAGGTACCTTGTAAATAAAAGTTATCAAAGATCACTAAAATTTAGTATGCCAGGAAATTGACATTTGTGATTGACAGTTTTGTACTTTTTGTAGGTCATACATGATGGTTATGGCTGCCATCATATTTTTTTTCTGTCAGAAAAATAGACCAATTGACTACAGTATGCCATATGTTGAATTATGACAATTTCTCAACAAATATTCTTTATTTTTTATTTATTTTTGTTGATTGTTTGTGTTGATAGTTTGGAGATAGCTGGTATACAAAGGGAGATAACCAATAAATCTTTGCTGGTATTCAAAGGGAGATAACCAATTAATCTTTTGTTTGTTTGTTGAAAATAAGAAGATTATAGAATGGATGTTTTAATTTACCTGACATCTGTTTGTGTTGCAGGGGTCATTATCTAGAGAAAACTTGTACCAGCATGCCAAACAGAAATTTGATAAACTTTTAGATGATCTAGCTTATAGAGAGAAACGACTGAAGGAAAACATGGACTATAATTATGTCAGTGAATGGTTATTGTCAGTCCGTGGTGTACCTGAAGACCATGTATAGTGTAAATTCACTCTGGCAAATGGTGGTCAGTGGTATATATGAAGACTAGGCTATTCTTTTTAAATAACTTTTTTAAAACTTACATGTTTTAAATTAAGACGTTAAGGGTGCATGAGAAATAAACCCTGTAGTGAACATTCTGGTCGTTTGGGGGGAGGAGTGGGGTGGGGTAGTGGGAAGGTATTTAGAATTTTCCCATTTATTAAAATTCACGACAACAATTAAGCCTTCCGTTAACCAATGAACAATATTTCAAGAGGAAATTAAATTGCAAATAAAAGCTCAGAACTGTGATATTACGAGACCATGTAACAAACTGTGACGTTACATTTCTATTTAACAACATAACAATGTCCATTTACTGTCTGAAGAGCCAAAATAATGGTGAAAGCACAAACAGTTAAAATCATGTGAGCATTTTGTTAAATTCTGTGATTTAAGGATTAACTACAAAAAATATTTTCTCCATCGAGGGATAACAAAATTTTCGTTTTGCACATTGTATAATCCCCGTAGAGGATTATATTAAATGTGCACAACGGAAATTTTGTTATCCCTCGATGGAGAAAATATTTTTTGTAGTTAATACTTATAAATAAATTCAAACAATAGAATAAACTCAACAATTTTATTTGTGTAACTGGACATTTTTGAAAAAAGAGATCAACACAAAAAACTGTTAGATTCCTGTGGAGTAATATATGACGTCAAATGGCACGTGTCTCCGTGACGATCAAATTTGTTTTCCATAATCTGATAGAAAATATTTTCCAGCCAATCAAAAGTCAGTATTCTCACAAAATTTATTTGTATATATATAAATATGTTGGTTCTGTTTCCAACTTGTTACAGTGTAATAGATTTTTGTAATTGAAGCCATTTAATTGCTATTTGATTGTTTCTTGTTTTAATTAACTTTTTTAAAACTATTTTTAAGGTGTACATTTTCTTTAAATAACTGTTAAATCGTATGTATTAATTTATTTATAAGATATATGTTGCTCAATATTTTATTTAGTAAATTTATATAAAAATACTTTTTTTGAGCTGTGTACATTTGTAATATGTTTAAATAACATGTAAAATGTGTAAATTATTTGGTTTGCATTGACAAGGCATAAAGAGTTCTTATCTCCATTTAATCTACAAAACCTATTTGGGTTCCAATCAGAAAAGCTTCTCATGGACCACTTGTAATGAGTGTGCTGTTTTGGGATCTTTACTGTACAGAGAGTGAACCACTCACTTGTCAAAGTCAGACAAAAGGGGGCCTCGGTGGCCGAGTGGTCTTCCTCCCCCAATAAAAACTGGACGCCATGAAATAGCTGGAAAATTGCTGAAAGTGGCGTTAAAACTCCAAACAAACAAACAAACAAATCAGACAAAAGCTTTACTGTCCAGAAAGTGCACCACTCACTTAGTCAAAGTCAGACAAAAGCTTTACTGTGCAGAGAGAGCACCCCTCACCTAGTCAAAGTCAGTCAAAAGCTTTACTGTGCAGAGAGTGCACCACTCACTTAGTCAAAGTCAGACAAAAGCTTTACTGTGCAGAGAGAGCACCCCTCACCTAGTCAAAGTCAGTCAAAAGCTTTACTGTGCAAAAAACCTCAAAATCATTTTGACGGATGCCAAGTGATGGCGAGTGCTTACATAATTGGTAGGCCTGTGACAATTCGAGCTGCCACAAGCTGTAATTGTTCGAATTAATTGCAGTAGTCCAAACCAATGATGTCCCAAACTATCACACAAACCAATGATGTCCCAAACTATCACACAAACCAATGATGTCCCAAACTATCACATATAAAAGTCAATGTGTGCACCACTGCTGAATACAGCCCCTAGATGTTTATGGAACTTATTTACTGGTATATTTATGTCATTTAGTGTAAACCTCATATCTGGTGGTATTGTATTTAAAAATAATATTATTTCAGTTTTTTCCGGGTTTAATGACATTAACTGTTTTTCCCAGTCATTCAGCTTTTACAAATCATGATCAATAAGACTTTATCTGTGGAACATCACAACTTGAATAGCTTATTGACATGTCTGAATAGGGAGAGGTTTATTTTCAGCTATATCGTTGATATACATAATAAATAATAATGGACATATCACCGACCCTTTTGGAACACCAGCATATACACTGCAAAGCTTGGATGCTGATAGCCTTATTACTACTCTCTCAAACTTTGTAGAAGACAATCTGAGGTACATTTCTACAATGTCACAATTCGTTAGGCTAGTGGTTTTTCAGAAAACAAATTTTGAAATTTCTGCCAATTCAAACCCATAAGCAGCACTGGCAGCCATGCTGAATTTCCAATCAGGTAGAAAAACTCAAAATAATAGCTATCCTGGCTTAATTCCTACATGCTGATCAAGTTACCTCCCTTTTATTTAGTCTTGTGTACTGGGTTACCTCCCTTATATAAATCAGGAAACAACTCCTTCAATGTATGGAAAAAGTTTCTGAGATGGAGCCATTTGTATGTCTTCCAATACTGTCCTATGTCATCGGTTAGAGGACCACCTAAGGTACATGTATGCAATATTACAAATCAATCTGCTAAGTGGTTTGTCAGGAAAATTTTTTTGAAATTTCAGCCAGTCATAACATTTTGATGGCCCTGGCATCCATGTTTTAATTTCAAATTGGCTCAATAAACTCCAAATAATTGGATAAATATCCAAGCTTCATTTCTGCATAATATGGCTTAATTTCCTCAGATAATTATTTATGTTCATATTATGTATTATAAGTAATGTGGTAAGAGTACCTGTGGTAATGTGGTAAGAGTACTTGTAGTAATGTGGTTAGAATACCTGTAGTAATGTGGTAAGAGTACCTGTGGTAATGTGGTAAGAGTACTTGTAGTAATGTGGTTAGAATACCTGTAGTAATGTGGTAAGAGTACCTGTGGTAATGTGGTAAGAGTACTTGTAGTAATGTGGTTAGAGTACCTGTAGTTAAGTGGTAAGAGTACCTGTAGTAATGTGGTAAGAGTACCTGTGGTAATGTGGTAAGAGTACTTGTAGTAATGTGGTAAGAGTACCTGTAGTAATGTGGTAAGAGTACCTGTAGTAATGTGGTAAGAGTACCTGTAGTGATGTAATGTGGTATGAGTACCTGTGGTAATGTGGTAAGAGTACCTGTGGTAATGTGGTAAGAGTACCTGTAGTAATATGGTAAGAATACCTGTAGTGATGTGGTAAGAGTACCTGTAGTAATGTGGTAAGAGTACCTGTAGTAATGTGGTAAGAGTACCTGTGGTAATGTGGTAAGAGTACCTGTAGTAATGTGGTAAGAGTACCTGTGGTAATGTGGTAAGAGTACCTGTAATAATGTGGTAAGAGTACCTGTCGTAATGTGGTAAGAGTACCTGTAGTAATGTGGTAAGAGTACATGTAGTAATGTGGTAAGAGTACCTGTAGTAATGTGGTAAGAGTACTTGTAGTAATGTGGTAATGAACCTGTAGTGATGTAATGTGGTTAGAATACCTGTAGTAATGTGGTAAGAGTACCTGTGGTAATGTGGTAAGAGTACTTGTAGTAATGTGGTAAGAGTACCTGTGGTAATGTGGTAAGAGTACTTGCAGTAATGTGGTTAGAGTACCTGTAGTAATGTGGTAAGAGTACCTGTAGTAATGTGGTAAGAGTACCTGTAGTAGTGTGGTAAGAGTACCTGTAGTAATGTGGTAAGAATACCTGTGGAATGTGGTAAGAGTACTTGTAGTAATGTGGTAAGACTACCTGTAGTAATATGGTAAGAGTACCTGTAGTAATGTGGTAAGAGTACCTGTAGTGATGTAATGTGGTAAGAGTACCTGTAGTAATGTGGTAAGAGTACCTGTAGTAATGTGGTAAGAATACCTGTAGTAATGTGGTAAAAGTACTTGTAGTAATGTGGTAAGAGTACCTGTAGTAATGTGGTAAGAGTACCTGTAGTAATGTGGTAAGAGTACCTGTAGTAATGTAATGTGGTTAGAGTACCTGTGGTAATGTGGTAAGAGTACCTGTAGTAATGTAATGTGGTAAGAGTACCTGTAGTAATGTGGTTACAGTACTTGTAGTAATGTGGTTAGAGTACCTGTAGTAATGTGGTAAGAGTACCTGTAGTAATGTGGTAAGAGTACCTGTAGTAATGTGGTAAGAGTACCTGTAGTAATGTGGTAAGAGTACCTGTAGTAATGTGGTAAGAGTACCTGTAGTAATGTGGTAAGAGTACCTGTGGTAATGTGGTAAGAGTACCTGTAGTAATGTGGTAAGAGTACCTGTAGTAATGTGGTAAGAGTACCTGCAGTAATGTGGTAAGAGTACCTGTAGTAACGTGGTAAGAGTACCTGCAGTAATGTGGTAAGAGTACCTGTGGTAATGTGGTAAGAGTACCTGTAGTAATGTGGTAAGAGTACCTGTAGTAATGTGGTAAAAGTACCTGTAGTAATGTGGTAAGAGTACCTGTAGTAATGTGGTAAGAGTACCTGTGGTAATGTGGTAAGAGTACCTGTAGTAACGTGGTAAGAGTACCTGTAGTAATGTGGTAAGAGTACCTGTGGTAATGTGGTAAGAGTACCTGTAGTAATGTGGTAAGAGTACCTGTAGTAATGTGGTAAGAGTACCTGTAGTGATGTAATGTGGTTAGAGTACCTGTGGTAATGTGGTAAGAGTACCTGTAGTGATGTAATGTGGTAAGAGTACCTGTAGTGATGTAATGTGGTAAGAGTACCTGTAGTAATGTGGTAAGAGTACCTGTAGTAATGTGGTAAGAGTACCTGTAGTAATGTGGTAAGAGTACCTGTAGTAATGTGGTAAGAATACCTGTAGTAATGTGGTAAAAGTACTTGTAGTAATGTGGTAAGAGTACCTGTGGTAATGTGGTAAGAGTACCTGTAGTAATGTGGTAAGAGTACCTGTAGTAATGTGGTAAGAGTACCTGTAGTGATGTAATGTGGTTAGAGTACCTGTGGTAATGTGGTAAGAGTACCTGTAGTAATGTGGTAAGAGTACCTGTAGTAATGTGGTAAGATTACCTGTAGTGATGTAATGTGGTTAGAGTACCTGTGGTAATGTGGTAAGAGTACCTGTGGTAATGTGGTAAGAGTACCTGTAGTAATGTGGTAAGAGTACCTGTAGTAATGTGGTAAGATTACCTGTAGTGATGTAATGTGGTTAGAGTACCTGTAGTAATGTGGTTAGAGTACCTGTGGTAATGTGGTAAGAGTACCTGTAGTAACGTGGTAAGAGTACCTGTAGTAATGTGGTAAGAGTACCTGTAGTAATGTGGTAGGAGTACCTGTAGTAACGTGGTAAGAGTACCTGTAGTAATGTGGTTAGAGTACCTGTGGTAATGTGGTAAGAGTACCTGTAGTAACGTGGTAAGAGTACCTATAGTAATGTGGTTAGAGTACCTGTGGTAATGTGGTAAGAGTACCTGTGGTAATGTGGTTAGAGTACCTGTGGTAATGTGGTTAGAGTACCTGTAGTAATGTGGTAAGAGTACCTGTGGTAATGTGGTAAGAGTACCTGTGGTAATGTGGTTAGAGTACCTGTAGTAATGTGGTAAGAGTACCTGTAGTAATGTGGTAAGAGTACCTGTAGTAATGTGGTTAGAGTACCTGTGGTAATGTGGTAAGAGTACCTGTAGTAACGTGGTAAGAGTACCTGTAGTAATGTGGTTAGAGTACCTGTGGTAATGTGGTAAGAGTACCTGTAGTAATGTGGTTAGAGTACCTGTGGTTATGTGGTAAGAGTACCTGTAGTAACGTGGTAAAAGTACCTGTAGTAATGTGGTAAGAGTACCTGTAGTAATGTGGTTAGAGTACCTGTAGTAATGTGGTAAGAGTACCTGTAGTAACGTGGTAAGAGTACCTGTAGTAATGTGGTTAGAGTACCTGTGGTAATGTGGTTAGAGTACCTGTGGTAATGTGGTAAGTGTACCTGTAGTAATGTGGTAAGATTACCTGTAGTGATGTAATGTGGTTAGAGTACCTGTAGTAATGTGGTAAGAGTACCTGTAGTAACGTGGTAAGAGTACCTGTAGTAATGTGGTAAGAGTACCTGTAGCAATGTGGTAAGAGTACCTGTAGTGATGTAATGTGGTTAGAGTACCTGTAGTAATGTGGTAAGAGTACCTGTAGTGATGTAATGTGGTTACAGTACTTGTAGTAATGTGGTTAGATTACCTGTAATAACGTGGTAAGAGTACCTGTAGTAATGTGGTAAGAGTACCTGTAGTGATGTAATGTGGTAAGAGTACCTGTAGTGATGTAATGTGGTTAGAGTACCTGTGGTAATGTGGTAAGAGTACCTGTAGTAATGTGGTTACAGTACTTGTAGTAATGTGGTTAGATTACCTGTAGTAACGTGGTAAGAGTACCTGTAGTAATGTGGTAAGAGTACCTGTGGTAATGTGGTAAGAGTACCTGTAGTAATGTGGTAAGAGTACCTGTAGTAATGTGGTAAGAGTACCTGTAGTAACGTGGTAAGAGTACCTGTAGTAATGTGGTAAGATTACCTGTAGTAATGTGGTAAGAGTACCTGTAGTAATGTGGTAAGAGTACCTGTAGTAATGTGGTAAGAGTACCTGTAGTGATGTAATGTGGTAAGAGTACCTGTAGTAATGTGGTAAGAGTACCTGTGGTAATGTGGTAAGAGTACCTGTAGTAACGTGGTAAGAGTACCTGTAGTAATGTGGTAAGATTACCTGTAGTAATGTGGTAAGAGTACCTGTAGTAACGTGGTAAGAGTACCTGTAGTAATGTGGTAAGAGTACCTGTAGCAATGTGGTAAGAGTACCTGTAGTGATGTAATGTGGTTAGAGTACCTGTGGTGATGTAATGTGGTTACAGTACTTGTAGTAATGTGGTTAGATTACCTGTAGTAACGTGGTAAGAGTACCTGTAGTAATGTGGTAAGAGTACCTGTAGTAATGTGGTAAGAGTACCTGCAGTAATGTGGTAAGAGTATCTGTAGTATTGTTGCTAGAATTTTCTGTCTACATAAAATGTAACGCAGTAGAATTATATAATAGAAAATGTTTGATACTTTAACTGTTTAATACATTTTTAATACAGCTAATTTATAATCAAATAACTATACTATCCTAGTGCCTCGGTGGCCGAATGGTTAAGGTAGTTCATCTTCTATTGATGATGTGGTCTGTCATTACTGAGATCGCAGTTTCACTGAGAGCAGTGGGCGCTCGACTCCAATCTTAATTGATAAGGATTGCTAGTTTTTCTACCATAGGTCGGGGGTTTTCTCCAGGTACTTGGGCTTCCTCCCCCAATAAAAACTGAACGCCATGATATAGCTGAACTAGAGGCTCCCAGGAGCCTGTATCGCTCACCTGAACCTGACAATTCTTCCTAGCTTTTCTTTCCTATAAGGAATTGTCCAACACTTCTGCAAAAAAATTAATTTGGACGTTTTAAGGGGAATAACTCCTAGAGGACAATATGCACTAGTAAACATTTTTGCATCTCTTGAAGAGCTGAATAATTTTGAATGGAAAAGACTCTCACCAGCTCTTACAGTGTTCACGATATTGAGGAAAAATTACAAAATTCAACAATTCTGACAATTTAGGGGAAATAACTCCTCTAAAGCATTGTCACACATCTTCACCTCATTTGAGAATCATGTATTTTTTTATGCTGAGGAAGGAGGCACACTTCAGATTTCCTGTTACTGTTATACTTTTATATTGTTTTAAAGACTGAATTTTGACACACACACACACACCCCCCCTTTTTCTAGGGGTAGGACCACCATTGTTTATCGCCTCTTTGGCTATATAAAATTAGTTGATTTTGAATTTTTCTGAACATTTAACCTTTGTTTCAAATAAAGAAATATTCCAAGTTTGTTCCAATATCTATTATGGTTCAAAAGTAATAATTATAACAGTGAGCAGCTATTTTTAAATAGCACTACTTTTACGTACAACCTCAGGACTGGTTCCCATATGTACAACCTCAGGACTGGTTCCCATATGTACAACCTCAGGACTAGTTCCCATTATTTGGTGGTCCTACACCTAAAGAATGCAAAAAACCATTGGCCTTTTAATGTTATTTTCCATATGGGGGTACCCCTTTTCGATTATTATTTCGTTGAAAGACAAAGTTAATTTAATGTTAAATTAAGAGAAATTATTTATGTTAAAGAATTGGGGATTCATTTGGTGTTATTGAAAGTATAGGTTCACATTGCTTTTACGATTGATTGATTGATTGATGTTTAACGTCCAGCAAGCAATATTTCAGCTATATTCAGGACGTCTCTTTTATGATTGAAAAATGAGGGTGAAAAAGGAGGAGTGTCATTTTTTCAAATTTCCTAGAGGTGCCCTACGTATTCGAAATTTGATTTCTTCCTCCAAAATGTGTTTAAAACTACTTTTTTGTGTATTTTCATACCAAAGGTTGCATCTCTTTCCAAAATATAATTTTTTAACAATCATTATTGACCAATCACGTTTAACCTGACAGTTTTTTCACCTTTACTTTGTGCTCATACTGTTATGCATTAGTACATTGATACCTAAAGATGTTTTTGTTCAACAATAAAAAACTAGAGGCTCCCAGGAGCCTGTAATCGCTCACCTGGAATCCAAATGACTTAAACTATATTTAAATTTTTGAAATTAACAGTTTCAGTCTAGTTGTTATAGCTTTTAAGTTACTGTGCAAAAACTATACATTTCTTCAAAAAATTTGTTAAATACAATAACTCCTATAAGGTGCCATCCACAATTTCTGAAAATTAAATGGTTTTTAGGCATTGTCCTTTAGGGTACTTTAGAAATTTACAGTTTTACTCTACTAATAGGTGTGTTATAGACTAATTTATAATTAACTAGAGGCTCCCAGGAGCCTGTAATCGCTCACCTGGAATCCAAATGACTTAAACTATATTAAAATTTTTGAAATTAACAGTTTCAGTCTAGTTGTTATAGCTTTTAAGTTACTGTGCAAAAACTAAACATTTCTTCAAAAAATTTGTTAAATACAATAACTCCTATAAGGTGCCATCCACAATTTCTGAAAATTAAATGGTTTTTAGGCATTGTCCTTTAGGGTACTTTAGAAATTTACAGTTTTACTCTACTAATAGGTGTGTTATAGACTAATTTATAATTAAAAAACTGTTCATATGTCCAAATTCATAATGAAAGGGCAATAACTCCTATAAAGAGTCATCTTGCAATTTTTGGACTAAGCAATCATTTGTAGGGCTTCTATTGCTGATCATTTGTGCAATTTACAGTTTTAATCTAGCTACTATAGTTTTCAAGTTACAGGACAAAAATGGAAAATTTCTTAACAAAATTGTCATTTAAGGGCAATAACCCCTATAAGGAGTCATCTGACAATTTCAGACCAATTAAATGAATTGTAGGGCTTTTTTGCTGATCATTTTTGCAATTTATTATTTCACTCTAGCTGCTATGGTTTTTAAGTTACAGGACAAAAACGGAAAATTTCATAAAAAATTGCAATTTAAGGGCAATAACTCCTATAAGGAGTCATCTGACAATTTCAGACCAATCAAGTGAATTGTAGGGTCTTTATTGCTGATCATTTGTGCAATTTACAGTTTCAATCTAGCTGCTATAGTTTTCAAGTTACAGGACAAAAACGGAAAATTTCATAAAAAATTGCCATTTAAGGGCAATAACTCCTATAAGGAGTCATCTGACAATTTCAGACTAATACAGTGAATTGTAGGGCTTGTATTGTTGATCATTTTATCTATTTACAGTTTTACTCTAGCTGTTATAGTTTTAAAGTTACAGGACAAAAACGGAAAATTTCATAAAAAATTACCATTTAAGGGCAATAACTCATATAAGGAGTCATCTGACAATTTCAGACCAATCAAGTGAATTGTAGGGTCTTTATTGCTGATCATTTGTGCAATTTACAGTTTCAATCTAGCTGCTATAGTTTTCAAGTTACAGGACAAAAACGGAAAATTTCATAAAAAATTGCCATTTAAGGGCAATAACTCCTATAAGGAGTCATCTGACAATTTCAGACTAATACAGTGAACTGTAGGGCTTGTATTGTTGATCATTTTTGCTCTTTACAGTTTTACTCTAGCTGTTATAGTTTTAAAGTTACAGGACAAAAACGGAAAATTTCATAAAAAATTACCATTTAAGGGCAATAACTCATATAAAGAGTCATCTGACAATTTCAGACCAATCAAGTGAATTGTAGGGCTTTTATTGCTGATCATTTTTGCCATTTACAGTTTCACTCTACCTCGTATATTTTTCAGGTTATATTGTAAATACCAAAAATTTTGTCAAAAATCGTCAAAAAAGGGCAATAACTCCTACAAGAAGCCAATACACAACTTCGCACTAATAGCAACTATTGTAGACCTTAATGTGCTGATCAATTTGAAGTAACGGTTTTCTCTATAGCTATTATAGTTTTTTAGATAATGATCAAAAACCTGTGTTGACCCCCATGTTCTATTTTTAGTAACAGCGGCCATATTTGTCTGTTGATCAACACCCTGGGTACAAACTTGAAACTAGGAACCCTAAGGATGATTGTGGCCAAGTTTGAAAAAAATTGGCCCAGTGGTTTCAGAGGAGAAGATTTTTGAAAAAGTTTACGACGGACGACAGACGACGGACGACGGACGACGGACGACGGACGACAGACGACGGACGACGGACGCCAAGTGATAGCAATAGCTCACATGGACCTTCGGTCCAGGTGAGCTAAAAAACTGTTCATATGTCCAAATTCATAATGAAAGGGCAATAACTCCTATAAAGAGTCATCTTGCAATTTTTGGACGAAGCAATCATTTGTAGGGCTTCTATTGCTGATCATTTGTGCAATTTCCAGTTTTAATCTAGCTACTATAGTTTTCAAGTTACAGGACAAAAATGGAAAATTTCATTTCAGACCAATTAAATGAATTGTAGGGCTTTTTTTGCTGATCATTTTTGCAATTTATTATTTCACTCTAGCTGTTATGGTTTTTAAGTTACAGGACAAAAACGGAAAATTTCATAAAAAATTGCAATTTAAGGGCAATAACTCCTATAAGGAGTCATCTGACAATTTCAGACCAATCAAGTGAATTGTAGGGTCTTTATTGCTGATCATTTGTGCAATTTACAGTTTCAATCTAGCTGCTATAGTTTTCAAGTTACAGGACAAAAATGGAAAATTTCATAAAAAATTGCCATTTAAGGGCAATAACTCCTATAAGGAGTTATCTGACAATTTCAGACTAATACAGTGAATTGTAGGGCTTGTATTGTTGATCATTTTTGCTATTTACAGTTTTACTCTAGCTGTTATAGTTTTAAAGTTACAGGACAAAAACGGACAATTTCATAAAAAATTACCATTTAAGGGCAATAACTCATATAAGGAGTCATCTGACAATTTCAGACCAATCAAGTGAATTGTAGGGTCTTTATTGCTGATCATTTGTGCAATTTACAGTTTCAATCTAGCTGCTATAGTTTTCAAGTTACAGGACAAAAACGGAAAATTTCATAAAAAATTGCCATTTAAGGGCAATAACTCCTATAAGGAGTCATCTGACAATTTCAGACTAATACAGTGAATTGTAGGGCTTGTATTGTTGATCTTTTTTGCTCTTTACAGTTTTACTCTAGCTGTTATAGTTTTAAAGTTACAGTTCAAAAACGGAAAATTTCATAAAAAATTACCATTTAAGGGCAATAACTCATATAAGGAGTCATCTGACAATTTCAGACCAATCAAGTGAATTGTAGGGTCTTTATTGCTGATCATTTGTGCAATTTACAGTTTCAATCTAGCTGCTATAGTTTTCAAGTTACAGGACAAAAATGGAAAATTTCATAAAAAATTGCCATTTAAGGGCAATAACTCCTATAAGGAGTCATCTGACAATTTCAGACTAATACAGTGAATTGTAGGGCTTGTATTGTTGATCATTTTTGCTATTTACAGTTTTACTCTAGCTGTTATAGTTTTAAAGTTACAGGACAAAAACGGACAATTTCATAAAAAATTACCATTTAAGGGCAATAACTCGTATAAGGAGTCATCTGACAATTTCAGACCAATCAAGTGAATTGTAGGGTCTTTATTGCTGATCATTTGTGCAATTTACAGTTTCAATCTAGCTGCTATAGTTTTCAAGTTACAGGACAAAAACGGAAAATTTCATAAAAAATTGCCATTTAAGGGCAATAACTCCTATAAGGAGTCATCTGACAATTTCAGACTAATACAGTGAATTGTAGGGCTTGTATTGTTGATCTTTTTTGCTCTTTACAGTTTTACTCTAGCTGTTATAGTTTTAAAGTTACAGGACAAAAACAGAAAATTTCATAAAAAATTACCATTTAAGGGCAATAACTCATATAAGGAAACATTTGACAATTTCAGACCAATCAAGTGAATTGTAGGGTCTTTATTGCTGATCATTTGTGCAATTTACAGTTTCAATCTAGCTGCTATAGTTTTCAAGTTACAGGACAAAAACGGAAAATTTCATAAAAAATTACCATTTAAGGGCAATAACTCATATAAGGAGTCATCTGACAATTTCAGACCAATCAAGTGAATTGTAGGGCTTTCATTGCTGATCATTTTTACCATTTACAGTTTCACTCTACCTCGTATATTTTTCAGGTTATATGGTAAATACCAAAAATTTTGTCAAAAATCTTCAAAAAAGGGCAATAACTCCTACAAGAAGCCAATACACAACTTCGCACTAATAGCAACTATTGTAGACCTTAATGTGCTGATCAATTTGAAGTAACGGTTTTCTCTATAGCTATTATAGTTTTTTAGATAATGATCAAAAACCTGTGTTGACCCCCATGTTCTATTTTTAGTAACAGCGGCCATATTTGTCTGTTGATCAACACCCTGGGTACAAACTTGAAACTAGGAACCCTAAGGATGATTGTGGCCAAGTTTGAAAAAAATTGGCCAAGTGGTTTCAGAGGAGAAGATTTTTGAAAAAGTTGACGACGGACGACGGACGACAGACGACGTACGACGGACGACGGACGCCAAGTGATAGCAATAGCTCACATGGACCTTCGGTCCAGGTGAGCTAAAAAAATTTCCTAGTCTAAGATTTAGGTTATTCAAAAAAAATTCTAAAATTTTGTTGAATTCCATTAAGTGGTTTTCAAGAAATGCATGAAAACATACAAAGACCTCACATGATGATGCTCATTATTATGGAAAATGAGCTTGGTGATCAAGAAATGCATATATTCCTTAATTTTCAATTTCTTTGTTACAGATGTAAATGGCAAGCTTGGCAATATACATTCAACACAAATGAACTTATTTCACACATAGAAAGGCACTAATTACATAATTGTATCATAAAACATCCTCAATTTTTCCAAAGTGAGATTCTGAGTGCCTTCAAACTGTTGGAATAAGACTTTTTCTCTTGAAATACATTTCAATTAAGAAAAATAGTATAAAACTGTCATAATTATGCATCTAGTCCATCCTGGGAAAGTTTTTGAGTTCAAATTAAAATTTATTGATATTCAGTTGTACTATATTTTGGAGGTGTAAATTAATAGTTTCTAAACTGAGACTAAAATTTTATTAATTTCATTAAATGCAGTCACTATTCCATTTAGCTTAATAGTCAAATGAACATTCCTTACTAAAAAAAACCCACTTAAGTACAAACTGGCATACAAAGAAACAAAATTATATTTTGCTTTGGTATAAAATTGCAAAAATTGGCAAATACACTATTTTTCTGCATACTAAAATGTCTACAAGTTCTAGTTTTATACATTTTGACCCCTTCATTACATCTAAAACTCAGAACAGGAGTTTATTTATATTAAAGCACATTCTACTAAGTGCGGACCACTAGACCCCAAAATTTGTTAAAATGTTACATAATACCATGCTTAGGCTGAAATTTGACACCCCGATAGGTTTTGGCTCTGATAAGAAATTAAAGTGATTGTCTTGTTGATTTTCCTTCTTTCTGTACCATTTTTATCAAAAGTAATAGAAGTTGATATACCTGGCTACTACCTCTACTAAGTAGGGGTAGGACAACCAATGTTTATCCCCTCTTCAGCTATATAAAATTAGTTGATTTTGAATTTTTCTGAACATTTTACCTTTATCTCTAGTAAAGAAATATTCCTGTCACATGACAACATGTAACCCTTAAGTATTCTCTCAAAATTTGAGTACCACTTTCATTGCATATAAGAACGAACAACCAACGGGAAGTCAACACAGTGAAAAAATCTACTTTCACTTTCCATTTGTTTGTTCCATCTATTATGGTTCAAAAGTTATAATTATAACAGTGAACAGCTATTTTTAAATAGCACTACTTTCACGTACAACCTCAGGACTGGTTCCCAGTATTTGGTGGTCCTACACCTTCTATTCTTAGCCAAGGTGGCCATGTTGGTTAATCTGCAGCCATGGTTTGTGCAAACTTGGTAGAGGATATTTGGCTGATGATGTGCACAAAGTTGCAAAGCAGTCCTTTCAGTGGTTTCGGAGGAGATTGTTTAAAAATCACTAAAAACTGATAAAAAAAAAGTTCAAGGGGAATAACTCCTAAACAGTTCATCAGACAATCTTGACCCTATGTCATTTTTGTAGCTCTCATAGAGCTGAACAATTTAGCACTGCTAACTTTTTGTCTAGTTCTAATCATTTTCACGATTTTGAGGACAAAATGCCAAAAACCATAAATTTTGATAATTAAAGGGCAATAGCTCCTACAATGAGTTGTCATACAACTTCGACTCAATGGAGACTTTGGTAAAGCTTTTGTTGCTGAAGAAGGAAAGTCTCTTCGGTTTTCCTGTATCTGTTATACTTTTTGAACTGTAAGGCAAAAACTGTAGTTTGACCCCTCAGTTCTATTTTTAGCCGAGGCAGCCATATTGGTTGGTCTGCGTCCATGATTTGTGCAAACGTGGTAGTGGACATTTTAGTGATGATATGTGCAAAGTTTCAAAGCCATCCCTTCAGTGGTTTTAGAGGAGAAGATTTTTAAAGAAAAGTTAACGACGACAACAATGACTGACGACGACGGATGCCAATTGATGGCAATAGCTCACATGACCCTTCAGGTCAGGTGAGTTAAAAATTGCTGAAAGTGGCATTAAACACCATTCAAACAAACAAACAAAATACAAAATAAGAGGACATTGATGACCTCACTGTGTCGACTGTTCACTGTGTCGACTGTTCACTCTGACCACAATCAAACTATATCTGTACTGTAATTATTCAACAAATCATATACAACTTGATACAATAAATATATTTACCAAACTACATAAACATCTTTTTATATAGCCATTAATAACAAGTCTTTTTTACAAACAGTAAATATTTTCAAATATTTGAAATATCCACTAGTATTACCAAGTCGGGAATGTATAAATTATGGACTTTGTTCTACAGAAACTTCATTCATAATGCATTTTTGATAAATGAACGAAAACAGAGCCCCACCCATAACTGTCCCTCCACCCCTGGATTAGGGTTAGATCTTATCCCCCACCCACCTGTCCCTCCACCCCAGGTTAGATCTCATCCCCCACCCACCTGTCCCTCCACCCCAGGTTAGATCTCATCCCCCACCCACCTGTCCCTCCACCCCAGGTTAGATCTCATCCCCCACCCACCTGTCCCTCCACCCTAGGTTAGATCTCATCAACTCACATAAAGCCCAATTGTAATAATCTATTTTAAGTCTAATCCAACAAATGTTTCAAAATTTGACACATTCTACTCAAGGAGGATCATTCTTGGCAAGTTAATTATAAAGGGAGATAATTCTTGGCAAGTTAATAATAAAGGGGAGATAATTCTTAGCAATTCTCCTTTCATCCCTTGTTGTAAGAATTATCTCCCTGGAGAAGAATGTGTCAAGTTTGAATACAATGTCTAACCAGTTATAACAAGGGAATAAAGGAGAATTATCTCCCCTATTGGCTGCATCTTATAAGAAATTAATAAATACTTATATAAATATAGGTCATGTGTATTCCCCAAGTACAGAACAGGCAATACACATTACTGGTGTTAACTGGTTTGATTTTGTAAATTGAGTATCAATTCATCTGAAAAATGTAAAGGTAATGTGTATTCCCCAAGTACAGAACAGGCAATACACATTTCTGTTATTAATTGGTTTGATTTTGTAAATTGAGTATCAATTCAATGGAAAATGTAAAGGCAATCTGTATTCCCCAAGGTCAGAATATGGAATACACATTACTGATTTTGTAACTTAAGTATGGATTCTACAGCTTGTGAAGTTAATGTGTCACATATAATGGCATTCTGTCCATCGATTTCCACCTGGTAGATCACCTGATCACCATCCACAGTTATCTCCTCCTGTGGTAGACTGATCTCGTCATACATGATCTCCACGCCATCTTCATTCAATATCTGCACATGTGCAGCAGTTCCGTCATACCCCTGGGGGTCAATATGAATGACCTTTATTTCTTCAGGGATATCCCCAATATCATTGGCTGTTGTTTCAAACTCTAACTGCAAATCTTCCTCACTTTGGGCTGTTACAGCATTGTCATATTCAATGATTTCTACAATTTCCGGGTTAGTCAGGTCAGATAAATGGTCTTTTGAAGGATCTAATCCCATAGAAATGCAAGTCTTTACATGACTCTCCTTGGTTACATGTGCTCGTACTTTGGCTGCTTCCTTAAACGGAATATTGCAAACCTTACATCGATACCGATGCAGACCAACGTTGTGGATTTTCTTGTGAGCTTTAAGTTGAGCCACGGTCTGCCACCTACAGCCACAGATTGAACACACATGAGCCCTGTTAGCATCATGTGTTTTTTTGTGTTCCTCATAATCTAACTGACTAGATGACGGTTTCCCACACGTCTCACATATGAAAGACTTGAAATTAAAATCTCCAGCCTTTTCTGCATGGTCCTTTAATATGTGGTATTTTTTTCCCTTGTACGTCCGGAAATCTCTCGGACAATATTCACACTTGAGGAATGGCTGCTTGACATGGATCCTTAGATGCTGCACTAAGGTCTGTTTCATCTTGAACGACCTGCCGCACTGCTCGCAGACATAATCAGATTTCCCCTGATGTGACAGCATATGTCGCTTCAATGAACTACTGTGACGGAATTTCACTCCACATGTTTTACAATCAAATCTTTTCTCTTCAAAATGTATTTCTCTATGCCTGATAGCATTACATTTAAACCTGAACCATTTTCCACATATATCACAAATGCCCGACTCTGCCGTCTCAGTCAGAGCTTTCCCGTTACGTTTCTTGTGAGTGCAGTAGATATGCATCTTGACATATCTCTCTGATCTGAATTTTTTTCCACATAAATTACAGGGAATCTCCCTTTCTGTCAAGTGTGATTCCTTATGGACCTGTAATCGTATGTTTGAAGAATAAACCTTCTGACAAATGTCGCAAGTAAATTCCTTGTTGTGGTCTGTCTTGTCGTGATAGCATTCTTCTTTAAACATAACTTTCTTGCACGTGCGACAAGGTTTTAGGTCTTTATTACTCACATCGTGCATCCGGCGCATGTGTCTACGAACCAGCCAGCATTTTTTTGATTTTGTGTTACACACCCCACAGGACCATTTTTTGCCCCCCTTACTCAATCCAAAATCTGCATCCGATTCATCTTCAACTTCCTCTAAGTTGTCGATCAGATCACCTTCCTGAATTTCGTCTTCAGACATTGCCTCGTCATCATTTGTCTGGTTTTCAATGTCATCTCCATTTTCTAAAATCGTGTTCCTCACAGATGTGTCCAAAACACCTTCTATGCTTGTCTGAAACTCATCTTCAACTGTTAAATTTGGCCCCTCTTCAGCGGACTCATTCAAAATAGTTTTCCTCTTTTTTCTTACATACTGTGGGTCATCATTTTCTATTTCATTTTTTTCCTTTTTAATATCGGACAATTCACAGCTAATTGGGGAATCAGTTTCTGCTTTCCTCTTGACAGAGCTGTTTTCCACTTTTTCAAAACTTTCCGATATGTCAGTTTTAACTACTTTCGTTTTTGCTTGATCACAGCTTTGTTCTGGTGCCTTGGATTTTCTTATCACATTGGTGACCTCTCTTTTTTGCTTGTTGCTTGACAGTGTTTTCCCCTCTGACTTCATTATATTGTCTTCATCGCTCGCAGAATTTAATACACCATAGTTTTCTCCTTCTTGTGGTTCTGTCTTTACATTTTTCACATCCCACTGGTCTTCCAGGCGCCATTTTGGCATGACAACTTTTCTTCCACTTCTTGACACTGTAAAGCTTGAAGTTTTGTCCATTGTTTTGACATCAGAAGTATCATTTCTTCCAGACTTAGGTGGTCTTCCTAATTGTGTAGTTTTGCTTTGTTCTTCTGTATCATATCTTCCAGACTTTGGTGGTCTTCCTAATCGTGTTGTTTTGACTTGTTCTTCTGTATCATTTCTTCCAGACTTCGATGGTAATCGTGTAGTTTTGCCTTCTTCTAGTCCTGACTTTGGTGGTCTCCCTAATCGTGTAGTTTTGCCTTGTTCTTCTGGTTGTATTTTCTGAAACAGAAACAAATATTTATTGATCAAAGTTTCAAACCACTCAAGAAAAGCTAAACTGAGATCTAATAAATGATTGTTGCGACGCAGCTGTTCAGTTTGTTAATAGCTTTGATTCCTGGTTTATTGAGAGCTTTGATTCCTGGTTTATTGAGAGCTTTGATTCCTGGTTTATTGGGAGCTTTGTTTCCTGGTTTATTGGGAGCTTTGATTCCTGGTTTATTGGGAGCTTTGATTCCTGGTTTATTGGGAGCTTAGATTTTAGGTTTATTGGGAGCTTTGTTTCCTGGTTTATTGGGAGCTTTGATTCCTGGTTTATTGGGAGCTTTGATTCCTGGTTTATTGAGAGCTTTGATTCCTGGTTTATTGAGAGCTTTGATTCTTGGTTTATTGGGATCTTTGTTTCCTGGTTTATTGGGAGCTTTGATTCCTGGTTTATTGGGAGCTTTGATTCCTGGTTTATTGGGAGCTTAGATTTTAGGTTTATTAGGAGCTTTGATTCCTGGTTTGTTGAGAGCTTTGATTCCTGGTTTATTGGGAGCTTTGATTCCTGGTTTATTGGGAGCGTTTGTTGAGAGCTTTGTTTTATCCTTTGTGTTTTTCCAGTGTTAGTCTGAGCTGTTCTTTTTAATCAGAGTTGTGTGTTGTTAGTTTATTCTAAGTTTTTCTATCCTTCCTTTTTGTTTGATTTTTTCAGCCTTTTTAAAGGATTAGTCAGAGTGTAGAGTAAAATTAAACAATTAATTGTATAATACCCTCTTTACTTAGTAAAACAGATAATCATACATTTCTACCAGAATAAAAAACAAAAAACATCACAAGTTATAACATACAAACTTTTTAAAGTTGAAAAACAGATACTTATTAGTTATAACATAAATAGATATCAGTGAGATGGTATCCATCTCTGTGGGCCCATTGACCTTGAGGTGAAAGTTCAAGGTCAAAGATCATCAACTATGATATGAGACAAATCCCCTTGATATTATCTACCCACATACCAAATATCAAAAGCCTACCTCAGAAAGATAAAAAATCTGAAAAGTCTTAAATGGCCAGGTTGCAAAGCAAGTGCCTTAATAAATATGAAAGGGGATGGTTTACAGTACTGTCTTTATGCAAATGTTCTGAAATATGAATAAGTTCCCAAGGCATAACCTAAGTTATACTATACCTCAGGGTTATCTGTGATGTTCCTACATGCTGACACTTTGGAGACAAACAACCTAAGTTATACTATACCACAGGGTTATCTGTGATGTTCCTACATGCTGACACTTTGGAGACAGACAAACAACCTAAGTTATACTATACCTCAGGGTTATCTGTGATGTTCCTACATGCTGACACTTTGGAGACAGACAGACAACCTAAGTTATACTATACCTCAGGGTTATCTGTGATGTTCCTACATGCTGACACTTTGGAGACAGACAGACAACCTAAGTTATACTATACCACAGGGTTATCTGTGATGTTCCTACATGCTGACACTTTGGAGACAGACAAACAACCTAAGTTATACTATACCTCAGGGTTATCTGTGATGTTCCTGCATGCTGACACTTTGGAGACAGACAACCTAAGTTATACTATACCTCAGGGTTATCTGTGATGTTCCTGCATGCTGACACTTTGGAGACAGACAACCTAAGTTATACTATACCTCAGGGTTATCTGTGATGTTCCTACATGCTGACACTTTGAAGACAGACAAACAACCTAAGTTATACTATACCACAGGGTTATCTGTGATGTTCCTACATGCTGACACTTTGGAGACAGACAAACAACCTAAGTTATACTATACCTCAGGGTTATCTGTGATGTTCCTGCATGCTGACACTTTGGAGACAGACAACCTAAGTTATACTATACCTCAGGGTTATCTGTGATGTTCCTGCATGCTGACACTTTGGAGACAGACAACCTAAGTTATACTATACCTCAGGGTTATCTGTGATGTTCCTACATGCTGACACTTTGGAGACAGACAAACAACCTAAGTTATACTATACCTCAGGGTTATCTGTGATGTTCCTGCATGCTGACACTTTGGAGACAGACAACCTAAGTTATACTATACCACAGGGTTATCTGTGATGTTCCTACATGCTGACACTTTGGAGACAGACAAACAACCTAAGTTATACTATACCTCAGGGTTATCTGTGATGTTCCTACATGCTGACACTTTGGAGACAGACAAACAACCTAAGTTATACTATACCTCAGGGTTATCTGTGATGTTCCTGCATGCTGACACTTTGGAGACAGACAACCTAAGTTATACTATACCACAGGGTTATCTGTGATGTTCCTACATGCTGACACTTTGGAGACAGACAAACAACCTAAGTTATACTATACCTCAGGGTTATCTGTGATGTTCCTGCATGCTGACACTTTGGAGACAGACAACCTAAGTTATACTATACCTCAGGGTTATCTGTGATGTTCCTGTATGCTGACACTTTGGAGACAGACAGACAACCTAAGTTATACTATACCTCAGGGTTATCTGTGATGTTCCTGCATGCTGACACTTTGGAGACAGACAACCTAAGTTATACTATACCTCAGGGTTATCTGTGATGTTCCTACATGCTGACACTTTGAAGACAGACAAACAACCTAAGTTATACTATACCACAGGGTTATCTGTGATGTTCCTACATGCTGACACTTTGGAGACAGACAAACAACCTAAGTTATACTATACCTCAGGGTTATCTGTGATGTTCCTGCATGCTGACACTTTGGAGACAGACAACCTAAGTTATACTATACCTCAGGGTTATCTGTGATGTTCCTGCATGCTGACACTTTGGAGACAGACAACCTAAGTTATACTATACCTCAGGGTGATCTGTGATGTTCCTGCATGCTGACACTTTGGAGACAGACAACCTAAGTTATACTATACCTCAGGGTTATCTGTGATGTTCCTGTATGCTGACACTTTGGAGACAGACAACCTAAGTTATACTATACCTCAGGGTTATCTGTGATGTTCCTACATGCTGACACTTTGGAGACAGACAACCTAAGTTATACTATACCACAGGGTTATCTGTGATGTTCCTGTATGCTGACACTTTGGAGACAGACAAACAACCTAAGTTATACTATACCTCAGGGTTATCTGTGATGTTCCTACATGCTGACACTTTGGAGACAGACAAACAACCTAAGTTATACTATACCTCAGGGTTATCTGTGATGTTCCTACATGCTGACACTTTGGAGACAGACAAACAACCTAAGTTATACTATACCACAGGGTTATCTGTGATGTTCCTACATGCTGACACTTTGGAGACAGACAACCTAAGTTATACTATACCACAGGGTTATCTGTGATGTTCCTACATGCTGACACTTTGGAGACAGACAAACAACCTAAGTTATACTATACCTCAGGGTTATCTGTGATGTTCCTACATGCTGACACTTTGGAGACAGACAAACAACCTAAGTTATACTATACCTCAGGGTTATCTGTGATGTTCCTACATGCTGACACTTTGGAGACAGACAACCTAAGTTATACTATACCTCAGGGTTATCTGTGATGTTCCTACATGCTGACACTTTGGAGACAGACAAACAACCTAAGTTATACTATACCTCAGGGTTATCTGTGATGTTCCTGTATGCTGACACTTTGGAGACAGACAACCTAAGTTATACTATACCTCAGGGTTATCTGTGATGTTCCTACATGCTGACACTTTGGAGACAAACAACCTAAGTTATACTATACCTCAGGGTTATCTGTGATGTTCCTGTATGCTGACACTTTGGAGACAGACAACCTAAGTTATACTATACCTCAGGGTTATCTGTGATGTTCCTACATGCTGACACTTTGGAGACAGACAACCTAAGTTATACTATACCTCAGGGTTATCTGTGATGTTCCTACATGCTGACACTTTGGAGACAGACAAACAACCTAAGTTATACTATACCTCAGGGTTATCTGTGATGTTCCTGTATGCTGACACTTTGGAGACAGACAACCTAAGTTATACTATACCTCAGGGTTATCTGTGATGTTCCTACATGCTGACACTTTGGAGACAAACAACCTAAGTTATACTATACCTCAGGGTTATCTGTGATGTTCCTACATGCTGACACTTTGGAGACAGACAAACAACCTAAGTTATACTATACCTCAGGGTTATCTGTGATGTTCCTGTATGCTGACACTTTGGAGACAGACAACCTAAGTTATACTATACCTCAGGGTTATCTGTGATGTTCCTACATGCTGACACTTTGGAGACAGACAACCTAAGTTATACTATACCACAGGGTTATCTGTGATGTTCCTGTATGCTGACACTTTGGAGACAGACAAACAACCTAAGTTATACTATACCTCAGGGTTATCTGTGATGTTCCTACATGCTGACACTTTGGAGACAGACAGACAACCTAAGTTATACTATACCACAGGGTTATCTGTGATGTTCCTACATGCTGACACTTTGGAGACAGACAAACAACCTAAGTTATACTATACCTCAGGGTTATCTGTGATGTTCCTACATGCTGACACTTTGGAGACAGACAAACAACCTAAGTTATACTATACCTCAGGGTTATCTGTGATGTTCCTGTATGCTGACACTTTGGAGACAGACAAACAACCTAAGTTATACTATACCACAGGGTTATCTGTGATGTTCCTACATGCTGACACTTTGGAGACAGACAACCTAAGTTATACTATACCTCAGGGTTATCTGTGATGTTCCTGCATGCTGACACTTGGAGACAGACAAACAACCTAAGTTATACTATACCTCAGGGTGATCTGTGATGTTCCTACATGCTGACACTTGGAGACAGACAAACAACCTAAGTTATACTATACCTCAGGGTGATCTGTGATGTTCCTACATGCTGACACTTTGGAGACAGACAACCTAAGTTATACTATACCTCAGGGTTATCTGTGATGTTCCTACATGCTGACACTTTGGAGACAGACAACCTAAGTTATACTATACCTCAGGGTTATCTGCGATGTTCCTGCATGCTGACACTTTGGAGACAGACAGACAACCTAAGTTATACTATACCACAGGGTTATCTGTGATGTTCCTGCATGCTGACACTTTGGAGACAGACAACCTAAGTTATACTATACCACAGGGTTATCTGTGATGTTCCTGCATGCTGACACTTTGGAGACAGACAACCTAAGTTATACTATACCTCAGGGTTATCTGTGATGTTCCTGTATGCTGACACTTTGGAGACAGACAACCTAAGTTATACTATACCACAGGGTTATCTGTGATGTTCCTGTATGCTGACACTTTGGAGACAGACAACCTAAGTTATACTATACCTCAGGGTTATCTGTGATGTTCCTGCATGCTGACACTTTGGAGACAGACAACCTAAGTTATACTATACCACAGGGTTATCTGTGATGTTCCTGTATGCTGACACTTTGAAGACAGACAACCTAAGTTATACTATACCTCAGGGTTATCTGTGATGTTCCTGTATGCTGACACTTTGAAGACAGACAACCTAAGTTATACTATACCTCAGGGTTATCTGTGATGTTCCTGTATGCTGACACTTTGGAGACAGACAAACAACCTAAGTTATACTATACCTCAGGGTGATCTGTGATGTTCCTACATGCTGACACTTTGGAGACAAACAACCTAAGTTATACTATACCTCAGGGTTATCTGTGATGTTCCTACATGCTGACACTTTGGAGACAGACAACCTAAGTTATACTATACCTCAGGGTTATCTGTTATGTTCCTACATGCTGACACTTTGGAGACAGACAACCTAAGTTATACTATACCTCAGGGTTATCTGTGATGTTCCTACATGCTGACACTTTGGAGACAGACAAACAACCTAAGTTATACTATACCTCAGGGTTATCTGTGATGTTCCTACATGCTGACACTTTGGAGACAAACAACCTAAGTTATACTATACCACAGGGTTATCTGTGATGTTCCTACATGCTGACACTTTGGAGACAGACAGACAACCTAAGTTATACTATACCACAGGGTTATCTGTGATGTTCCTGCATGCTGACACTTTGGAGACAGACAAACAACCTAAGTTATACTATACCTCAGGGTTATCTGTGATGTTCCTACATGCTGACACTTTGGAGACAGACAACCTAAGTTATACTATACCACAGGGTTATCTGTGATGTTCCTGCATGCTGACACTTTGGAGACAGACAACCTAAGTTATACTATACCTCAGGGTTATCTGTGATGTTCCTGCATGCTGACACTTTGGAGACAGACAACCTAAGTTATACTATACCTCAGGGTTATCTGTGATGTTCCTGCATGCTGACACTTTGGAGACAAACAACCTAAGTTATACTATACCTCAGGGTTATCTGTGATGTTCCTACATGCTGACACTTTGGAGACAGACAACCTAAGTTATACTATACCACAGGGTTATCTGTGATGTTCCTGCATGCTGACACTTTGGAGACAAACAACCTAAGTTATACTATACCACAGGGTTATCTGTGATGTTCCTACATGCTGACACTTTGGAGACAGACAGACAACCTAAGTTATACTATACCTCAGGGTTATCTGTGATGTTCCTGCATGCTGACACTTTGGAGACAGACAAACAACCTAAGTTATACTATACCACAGGGTTATCTGTGATGTTCCTACATGCTGACACTTTGGAGACAGACAACCTAAGTTATACTATACCTCAGGGTTATCTGTGATGTTCCTACATGCTGACACTTTGGAGACAGACAACCTAAGTTATACTATACCTCAGGGTTATCTGTGATGTTCCTGCATGCTGACACTTTGGAGACAGACAACCTAAGTTATACTATACCTCAGGGTTATCTGTGATGTTCCTGCATGCTGACACTTTGGAGACAGACAGACAACCTAAGTTATACTATACCTCAGGGTTATCTGTGATGTTCCTACATGCTGACACTTTGGAGACAGACAAACAACCTAAGTTATACTATACCTCAGGGTTATCTGTGATGTTCCTGTATGCTGACACTTTGGAGACAGACAGACAACCTAAGTTATACTATACCTCAGGGTTATCTGTGATGTTCCTGCATGCTGACACTTTGGAGACAGACAAACAACCTAAGTTATACTATACCTCAGGGTTATCTGTGATGTTCCTGCATGCTGACACTTTGGAGACAGACAAACAACCTAAGTTATACTATACCACAGGGTTATCTGTGATGTTCCTACATGCTGACACTTTGGAGACAGACAACCTAAGTTATACTATACCTCAGGGTTATCTGTGATGTTCCTACATGCTGACACTTTGGAGACAGACAACCTAAGTTATACTATACCACAGGGTTATCTGTGATGTTCCTGTATGCTGACACTTTGGAGATAGACAACCTAAGTTATACTATACCTCAGGGTGATCTGTGATGTTCCTACATGCTGACACTTTGGAGACAGACAAACAACCTAAGTTATACTATACCTCAGGGTTATCTGTGATGTTCCTACATGCTGACACTTTGGAGACAGACAAACAACCTAAGTTATACTATACCTCAGGGTTATCTGTGATGTTCCTACATGCTGACACTTTGGAGACAGACAGACAACCTAAGTTATACTATACCACAGGGTTATCTGTGATGTTCCTGTATGCTGACACTTTGGAGACAGACAACCTAAGTTATACTATACCTCAGGGTTATCTGTGATGTTCCTACATGCTGACACTTTGGAGACAGACAAACAACCTAAGTTATACTATACCTCAGGGTTATCTGTGATGTTCCTACATGCTGACACTTTGGAGACAGACAAACAACCTAAGTTATACTATACCTCAGGGTTATCTGTGATGTTCCTACATGCTGACACTTTGGAGACAGACAACCTAAGTTATACTATACCTCAGGGTTATCTGTGATGTTCCTACATGCTGACACTTTGGAGACAGACAGACAACCTAAGTTATACTATACCTCAGGGTTATCTGTGATGTTCCTACATGCTGACACTTTGGAGACAGACAAACAACCTAAGTTATACTATACCTCAGGGTTATCTGTGATGTTCCTACATGCTGACACTTTGGAGACAGACAAACAACCTAAGTTATACTATACCTCAGGGTTATCTGTGATGTTCCTACATGCTGACACTTTGGAGACAGACAGACAACCTAAGTTATACTATACCTCAGGGTTATCTGTGATGTTCCTACATGCTGACACTTTGGAGACAGACAAACAACCTAAGTTATACTATACCTCAGGGTTATCTGTGATGTTCCTGCATGCTGACACTTTGGAGACAAACAAACAACCTAAGTTATACTATACCACAGGGTTATCTGTGATGTTCCTACATGCTGACACTTTGGAGACAGACAACCTAAGTTATACTATACCTCAGGGTTATCTGTGATGTTCCTACATGCTGACACTTTGGAGACAGACAACCTAAGTTATACTATACCTCAGGGTGATCTGTGATGTTCCTACATGCTGACACTTTGGAGACAGACAACCTAAGTTATACTATACCTCAGGGTTATCTGTGATGTTCCTGCATGCTGACACTTTGGAGACAGACAACCTAAGTTATACTATACCTCAGGGTTATCTGTGATGTTCCTACATGCTGACACTTTGGAGACAGACAACCTAAGTTATACTATACCTCAGGGTTATCTGTGATGTTCCTACATGCTGACACTTTGGAGACAGACAACCTAAGTTATACTATACCTCAGGGTTATCTGTGATGTTCCTACATGCTGACACTTTGGAGACAGACAAACAACCTAAGTTATACTATACCTCAGGGTTATCTGTGATGTTCCTGCATGCTGACACTTTGGAGACAGACAAACAACCTAAGTTATACTATACCTCAGGGTGATCTGTGATGTTCCTACATGCTGACACTTTGGAGACAAACAGCCTAAGTTATACTATACCTCAGGGTTATCTGTGATGTTCCTGCATGCTGACACTTTGGAGACAGACAAACAACCTAAGTTATACTATACCACAGGGTGATCTGTGATGTTCCTACATGCTGACACTTTGGAGACAGACAGACAACCTAAGTTATACTATACCTCAGGGTTATCTGTGATGTTCCTGCATGCTGACACTTTGGAGACAGACAACCTAAGTTATACTATACCTCAGGGTTATCTGTGATGTTCCTACATGCTGACACTTTGGAGACAAACAACCTAAGTTATACTATACCTCAGGGTTATCTGTGATGTTCCTGCATGCTGACACTTTGGAGACAGACAACCTAAGTTATACTATACCACAGGGTTATCTGTGATGTTCCTACATGCTGACACTTTGGAGACAGACAACCAACCTAAGTTATACTATACCACAGGGTTATCTGTGATGTTCCTACATGCTGACACTTTGCACTTTGGTGACAAACAACCTAAGTTATACTATACCACAGGGTTATCTGTGATGTTCCTACATGCTGACACTTTGGAGACAGACAAACAACCTAAGTTATACTATACCACAGGGTTATCTGTGATGTTCCTGCATGCTGACACTTTGGAGACAGACAACCTAAGTTATACTATACCACAGGGTTATCTGTGATGTTCCTGCATGCTGACACTTTGGAGACAGACAAACAACCTAAGTTATACTATACCTCAGGGTTATCTGTGATGTTCCTACATGCTGACACTTTGGAGACAGACAACCTAAGTTATACTATACCTCAGGGTTATCTGTGATGTTCCTGCATGCTGACACTTTGGAGACAACCAACCTAAGTTATACTATACCACAGGGTTATCTGTGATGTTCCTACATGCTGACACTTTGGAGACAGACAGACAACCTAAGTTATACTATACCTCAGGGTTATCTGTGATGTTCCTACATGCTGACACTTTGGAGACAGACAACCTAAGTTATACTATACCTCAGGGTTATCTGTGATGTTCCTACATGCTGACACTTTGGAGACAGACAACCTAAGTTATACTATACCTCAGGGTTATCTGTGATGTTCCTGCATGCTGACACTTTGGAGACAGACAACCTAAGTTATACTATACCTCAGGGTTATCTGTGATGTTCCTGTATGCTGACACTTTGGAGACAGACAACCTAAGTTATACTATACCACAGGGTTATCTGTGATGTTCCTACATGCTGACACTTTGGAGACAAACAACCTAAGTTATACTATACCTCAGGGTTATCTGTGATGTTCTTTCATGCTGACACTTTGGAGACAAACAAACAACCTAAGTTATACTATACCACAGGGTTATCTGTGATGTTCCTACATGCTGACACTTTGGAGACAAACAAACAACCTAAGTTATACTATACCTCAGGGTTATCTGTGATGTTCCTACATGCTGACACTTTGGAGACAGACAACCTAAGTTATACTATACCTCAAGGTTATCTGTGATGTTCCTGTATGCTGACACTTTGGAGACAAACAACCTAAGTTATACTATACCACAGGGTTATCTGTGATGTTCCTACATGCTGACACTTTGGAGACAGACAACCTAAGTTATACTATACCTCAGGGTTATCTGTGATGTTCCTACATGCTGACACTTTGGAGACAAACAACCTAAGTTATACTATACCTCAGGGTTATCTGTGATGTTCCTACATGCTGACACTTTGGAGACAAACAACTTAAGTTATACTATACCTCAGGGTTATCTGTGATGTTCCTACATGCTGACACTTTGGAGACAGACAAACAACTTAAGTTATACTATACCTCAGGATTATCTGTGATGTTCCTGTATGCTGACACTTTGGAGACAGACAAACAACCTAAGTTATACTATACCTCAGGGTTATCTGTGATGTTCCTACATGCTGACACTTTGGAGACAAACAACCCAAGTTATACTATACCTCAGGGTTATATGTGATGTTCCTGCATGCTGACACTTTGGAGACAAACAACCCAAGTTATACTATACCTCAGGGTTATATGTGATGTTCCTGCATGCTGACACTTTGGAGACAAACAACCTAAGTTATACTATACCTCAGGGTTATCTGTGATGTTCCTACATGCTGACACTTTGGAGACAGACAACCTAAGTTATACTATACCTCAGGGTTATCTGTGATGTTCCTACATGCTGACACTTTGGAGACAGACAAACAACCTAAGTTATACTATACCTCAGGGTTATCTGTGATGTTCCTGTATGCTGACACTTTGGAGACAAACAACCTAAGTTATACTATACCTCAGGGTTATCTGTGATGTTCCTGCATGCTGACACTTTGGAGACAAACAACCTAAGTTATACTATACCTCAGGGTTATCTGTGATGTTCCTACATGCTGACACTTTGGAGACAAACAACCTAAGTTATACTATACCACAAGGTTATCTGTGATGTTCTTGCATGCTGACACTTTGGAGACAAACAACCTAAGTTATACTATACCTCAGGGTTATCTGTGATGTTCCTACATGCTGACACTTTGGAGACAGACAAACAACCTAAGTTATACTATACCTCAGGGTTATCTGTGATGTTCCTGCATGCTGACACTTTGGAGACAGACAAACAACCTAAGTTATACTATACCTCAGGGTTATCTGTGATGTTCCTACATGCTGACACTTTGGAGACAAACAACCTAAGTTATACTATACCTCAGGGTTATCTGTGATGTTCCTACATGCTGACACTTTGGAGACAGACAACCTAAGTTATACTATACCTCAGGGTTATCTGTGATGTTCCTACATGCTGACACTTTGGAGACAGACAAACAACCTAAGTTATACTATACCTCAGGGTTATCTGTGATGTTCCTACATGCTGACACTTTGGAGACAAACAACCTAAGTTATACTATACCTCAGGGTTATCTGTGATGTTCCTACATGCTGACACTTTGGAGACAGACAAACAACCTAAGTTATACTATACCTCAGGGTTATCTGTGATGTTCCTGCATGCTGACACTTTGGAGACAAACAACCTAAGTTATACTATACCTCAGGGTTATCTGTGATGTTCTTGCATGCTGACACTTTGGAGACAAACAACCTAAGTTATACAATACCTCAGGGTTATCTGTGATGTTCCTACATGCTGACACTTTGGAGACAAACAACCTAAGTTATACAATACCTCAGGGTTATCTGTGATGTTCCTACATGCTGACACTTTGGAGACAAACAACCTAAGTTATACTATACCTCAGGGTTATCTGTGATGTTCCTACATGCTGACACTTTGGAGACAGACAACCTAAGTTATACTATACCTCAGGGTTATCTGTGATGTTCTTGCATGCTGACACTTTGGAGACAAACAACCTAAGTTATACTATACCACAGGGTTATCTGTGATGTTCCTACATGCTGACACTTTGGAGACGGACAACCTAAGTTATACTATACCTCAGGGTTATCTGTGATGTTCCTGCATGCTGACACTTTGGAGACAGACAACCTAAGTTATACTATACCTCAGGGTGATCTGTGATGTTCCTGTATGCTGACACTTTGGAGACAGACAAACAACCTAAGTTATACTATACCTCAGGGTTATCTGTGATGTTCCTACATGCTGACACTTTGGAGACAAACAACCTAAGTTATACTATACCTCAGGGTTATATGTGATGTTCCTACATGCTGACACTTTGGAGACAAACAACCTAAGTTATACTATACCTCAGGGTTATCTGTGATGTTCCTACATGCTGACACTTTGAAGACAGACAACCTAAGTTATACTATACCACAGGGTTATCTGTGATGTTCCTACATGCTGACACTTTGGAGACCGACAAACAACCTAAGTTATACTATACCACAGGGTTATCTGTGATGTTCCTACATGCTGACACTTTGGAGACAAACAACCTAAGTTATACTATACCTCAGGGTTATCTGTGATGTTCCTACATGCTGACACTTTGGAGACAAACAACCTAAGTTATACTATACCTCAGGGTTATCTGTGATGTTCCTACATGCTGACACTTTGGAGACAAACAACCTAAGTTATACTATACCTCAGGGTTATCTGTGATGTTCCTACATGCTGACACTTTGGAGACGGACAAACAACCTAAGTTATACTATACCTCAGGGTTATCTGTGATGTTCCTGTATGCTGACACTTTGGAGACAGACAAACAACCTAAGTTATACTATACCTCAGGGTTATCTGTGATGTTCCTACATGCTGACACTTTGGAGACAAACAACCTAAGTTATACTATACCTCAGGGTTATCTGTGATGTTCCTACATGCTGACACTTTGGAGACGGACAAACAACCTAAGTTATACTATACCTCAGGGTTATCTGTGATGTTCCTGTATGCTGACACTTTGGAGACAGACAAACAACCTAAGTTATACTATACCTCAGGGTTATCTGTGATGTTCCTGCATGCTGACACTTTGGAGACAGACAACCTAAGTTATACTATACCTCAGGGTTATCTGTGATGTTCCTACATGCTGACACTTTGGAGACAAACAACCTAAGTTATACTATACCTCAGGGTTATCTGTGATGTTCCTACATGCTGACACTTTGGAGACAGACAAACAACCTAAGTTATACTATACCTCAGGGTTATCTGTGATGTTCCTGCATGCTGACACTTTGGAGACAGACAAACAACCTAAGTTATACTATACCTCAGGGTTATCTGTGATGTTCTTGTACGCTGACACTTTGGAGACAGACAAACAACCTAAGTTATACTATACCTCAGGGTTATCTGTGATGTTCCTACATGCTGACACTTTGGAGACAAACAACCTAAGTTATACTATACCTCAGGGTTATCTGTGATGTTCCTGCATGCTGACACTTTGGAGACAGACAAACAACCTAAGTTATACTATACCTCAGGGTTATCTGTGATGTTCCTACATGCTGACACTTTGGAGACAGACAAACAACCCAAGTTATACTATACCACAGGGTTATCTGTGATGTTCCTGTATGCTGACACTTTGGAGACAGACAAACAACCTAAGTTATACTATACCTCAGGGTTATCTGTGATGTTCCTGCATGCTGACACTTTGGAGACAGACAAACAACCTAAGTTATACTATACCTCAGGGTTATCTGTGATGTTCCTGCATGCTGACACTTTGGAGACAAACAACCTAAGTTATACTATACCTCAGGGTTATCTGTGATGTTCCTGCATGCTGACACTTTGGAGACAGACAAACAACCTAAGTTATACTATACCTCAGGGTTATCTGTGATGTTCCTACATGCTGACACTTTGGAGACAGACAACCTAAGTTATACTATACCTCAGGGTTATCTGTGATGTTCCTACATGCTGACACTTTGGAGACAGACAAACAACCTAAGTTATACTATACCTCAGGGTTATCTGTGATGTTCCTACATGCTGACACTTTGGAGACAGACAACCTAAGTTATACTATACCACAGGGTTATCTGTGATGTTCCTACATGCTGACACTTTGGAGACAGACAACCTAAGTTATACTATACCACAGGGTTATCTGTGATGTTCCTACATGCTGACACTTTGGAGACAGACAACCTAAGTTATACTATACCTCAGGGTTATCTGTGATGTTCCTGCATGCTGACACTTTGGAGACAAACAACCTAAGTTATACTATACCTCAGGGTTATCTGTGATGTTCCTACATGCTGACACTTTGGAGACAGACAAACAACATAAGTTATACTATACCACAGGGTTATCTGTGATGTTCCTACATGCTGACACTTTGGAGACAACCAACCTAAGTTATACTATACCTCAGGGTTATCTGTGATGTTCCTGCATGCTGACACTTTGGAGACAGACAACCTAAGTTATACTATACCACAGGGTTATCTGTGATGTTCCTACATGCTGACACTTTGGAGACAGACAACCTAAGTTATACTATACCACAGGGTTATCTGTGATGTTCCTACATGCTGACACTTTGGAGACAGACAACCTAAGTTATACTATACCTCAGGGTTATCTGTGATGTTCCTGCATGCTGACACTTTGGAGACAAACAACCTAAGTTATACTATACCTCAGGGTTATCTGTGATGTTCCTACATGCTGACACTTTGGAGACAGACAAACAACATAAGTTATACTATACCACAGGGTTATCTGTGATGTTCCTACATGCTGACACTTTGGAGACAACCAACCTAAGTTATACTATACCTCAGGGTTATCTGTGATGTTCCTGCATGCTGACACTTTGGAGACAGACAACCAACCTAAGTTATACTATACCTCAGGGTTATCTGTGATGTTCCTGCATGCTGACACTTTGGAGACAGACAAACAACCTAAGTTATACTATACCTCAGGGTTATCTGTGATGTTCCTGCATGCTGACACTTTGGAGACAGACAAACAACATAAGTTATACTATACCACAGGGTTATCTGTGATGTTCCTACATGCTGACACTTTGGAGACAACCAACCTAAGTTATACTATACCACAGGGTTATCTGTGATGTTCCTACATGCTGACACTTTGTAGACAGACAACCTAAGTTATACTATACCTCAGGGTTATCTGTGATGTTCCTACATGCTGACACTTTGGAGACAGACAACCTAAGTTATACTATACCTCAGGGTTATCTGTGATGTTCCTGCATGCTGACACTTTGGAGACAGACAACCAACCTAAGTTATACTATACCTCAGGGTTATCTGTGATGTTCCTGCATGCTGACACTTTGGAGACAGACAAACAACCTAAGTTATACTATACCTCAGGGTTATCTGTGATGTTCCTACATGCTGACACTTTGGAGACAGACAAACAACATAAGTTATACTATACCACAGGGTTATCTGTGATGTTCCTACATGCTGACACTTTGGAGACAACCAACCTAAGTTATACTATACCACAGGGTTATCTGTGATGTTCCTACATGCTGACACTTTGTAGACAGACAACCTAAGTTATACTATACCTCAGGGTTATCTGTGATGTTCCTACATGCTGACACTTTGGAGACAGACAACCTAAGTTATACTATACCTCAGGGTTATCTGTGATGTTCCTACATGCTGACACTTTGGAGACAGACAACCTAAGTTATACTATACCTCAGGGTTATCTGTGATGTTCCTACATGCTGACACTTTGGAGACAGACAACCTAAGTTATACTATACCTCAGGGTTATCTGTGATGTTCCTGCATGCTGACACTTTGGAGACAGACAACCAACCTAAGTTATACTATACCTCAGGGTTATCTGTGATGTTCCTGCATGCTGACACTTTGGAGACAGACAAACAACCTAAGTTATACTATACCTCAGGGTTATCTGTGATGTTCCTACATGCTGACACTTTGGAGACAGACAAACAACCTAAGTTATACTATACCTCAGGGTTATCTGTGATGTTCCTGTATGCTGACACTTTGGAGACAAACAACCTAAGTTATACTATACCTCAGGGTTATATGTGATGTTCCTACATGCTGACACTTTGGAGACAAACAACCTAAGTTATACTATACCACAGGGTTATCTGTGATGTTCCTGCATGCTGACACTTTGGAGACAAACAACCTAAGTTATACTATACCTCAGGGTTATCTGTGATGTTCCTGCATGCTGACACTTTGGAGACAGACAACCTAAGTTATACTATACCTCAGGGTTATCTGTGATGTTCCTACATGCTGACACTTTGGAGACAGACAACCTAAGTTATACTATACCTCAGGGTTATCTGTGATGTTCCTGCATGCTGACACTTTGGAGACAGACAACCAACCTAAGTTATACTATACCTCAGGGTTATCTGTGATGTTCCTGCATGCTGACACTTTGGAGACAGACAAACAACCTAAGTTATACTATACCTCAGGGTTATCTGTGATGTTCCTACATGCTGACACTTTGGAGACAGACAAACAACATAAGTTATACTATACCACAGGGTTATCTGTGATGTTCCTACATGCTGACACTTTGGAGACAACCAACCTAAGTTATACTATACCACAGGGTTATCTGTGATGTTCCTACATGCTGACACTTTGTAGACAGACAACCTAAGTTATACTATACCTCAGGGTTATCTGTGATGTTCCTACATGCTGACACTTTGGAGACAGACAACCTAAGTTATACTATACCTCAGGGTTATCTGTGATGTTCCTACATGCTGACACTTTGGAGACAGACAACCTAAGTTATACTATACCTCAGGGTTATCTGTGATGTTCCTACATGCTGACACTTTGGAGACAGACAACCTAAGTTATACTATACCTCAGGGTTATCTGTGATGTTCCTGCATGCTGACACTTTGGAGACAGACAACCAACCTAAGTTATACTATACCTCAGGGTTATCTGTGATGTTCCTGCATGCTGACACTTTGGAGACAGACAAACAACCTAAGTTATACTATACCTCAGGGTTATCTGTGATGTTCCTACATGCTGACACTTTGGAGACAGACAAACAACCTAAGTTATACTATACCTCAGGGTTATCTGTGATGTTCCTACATGCTGACACTTTGGAGACAAACAACCTAAGTTATACTATACCTCAGGGTTATATGTGATGTTCCTACATGCTGACACTTTGGAGACAAACAACCTAAGTTATACTATACCACAGGGTTATCTGTGATGTTCCTGCATGCTGACACTTTGGAGACAAACAACCTAAGTTATACTATACCTCAGGGTTATCTGTGATGTTCCTGCATGCTGACACTTTGGAGACAGACAACCTAAGTTATACTATACCTCAGGGTTATCTGTGATGTTCCTACATGCTGACACTTTGTAGACAGACAACCTAAGTTATACTATACCTCAGGGTTATCTGTGATGTTCCTACATGCTGACACTTTGGAGACAGACAACCTAAGTTATACTATACCTCAGGGTTATCTGTGATGTTCCTGCATGCTGACACTTTGGAGACAGACAACCAACCTAAGTTATACTATACCTCAGGGTTATCTGTGATGTTCCTGCATGCTGACACTTTGGAGACAGACAAACAACCTAAGTTATACTATACCTCAGGGTTATCTGTGATGTTCCTACATGCTGACACTTTGGAGACAGACAAACAACCTAAGTTATACTATACCTCAGGGTTATCTGTGATGTTCCTACATGCTGACACTTTGGAGACAGACAACCTAAGTTATACTATACCTCAGGGTTATCTGTGATGTTCCTGCATGCTGACACTTTGGAGACAGACAACCAACCTAAGTTATACTATACCACAGGGTTATCTGTGATGTTCCTACATGCTGACACTTTGGAGACAGACAACCTAAGTTATACTATACCACAGGGTTATCTGTGATGTTCCTGCATGCTGACACTTTGGAGACAGACAAACAACCTAAGTTATACTATACCTCAGGGTTATCTGTGATGTTCCTACATGCTGACACTTTGGAGACAGACAAACAACCTAAGTTATACTATACCTCAGGGTTATCTGTGATGTTCCTACATGCTGACACTTTGGAGACAAACAACCTAAGTTATACTATACCTCAGGGTTATCTGTGATGTTCCTACATGCTGACACTTTGGAGACAAACAACCTAAGTTATACTATACCTCAGGGTTATCTGTGATGTTCCTACATGCTGACACTTTGGAGACAGACAACCTAAGTTATACTATACCTCAGGGTTATCTGTGATGTTCCTACATGCTGACACTTTGGAGACAGACAAACAACCTAAGTTATACTATACCTCAGGGTTATCTGTGATGTTCCTACATGCTGACACTTTGGAGACAAACAACCTAAGTTATACTATACCTCAGGGTTATCTGTGATGTTCCTACATGCTGACACTTTGGAGACAGACAACCTAAGTTATACTATACCACAGGGTTATCTGTGATGTTCCTACATGCTGACACTTTGGAGACAGACAACCTAAGTTATACTATACCTCAGGGTTATCTGTGATGTTCCTGCATGCTGACACTTTGGAGACAGACAAACAACCTAAGTTATACTATACCTCAGGGTTATCTGTGATGTTCCTACATGCTGACACTTTGGAGACAGACAAACAACCTAAGTTATACTATACCTCAGGGTTATCTGTGATGTTCCTGCATGCTGACACTTTGGAGACAGACAAACAACCTAAGTTATACTATACCTCAGGGTTATCTGTGATGTTCCTACATGCTGACACTTTGGAGACAGACAAACAACTTAAGTTATACTATACCTCAGGGTTATCTGTGATGTTCCTGCATGCTGACACTTTGGAGACAAACAACCTAAGTTATACTATACCTCAGGGTTATCTGTGATGTTCCTACATGCTGACACTTTGGAGACAGACAAACAACCTAAGTTATACTATACCTCAGGGTTATCTGTGATGTTCCTACATGCTGACACTTTGGAGACAGACAACCTAAGTTATACTATACCTCAGGGTTATCTGTGATGTTCCTACATGCTGACACTTTGGAGACAGACAAACAACATAAGTTATACTATACCACAGGGTTATCTGTGATGTTCCTACATGCTGACACTTTGGAGACAGACAACCTAAGTTATACTATACCTCAGGGTTATCTGTGATGTTCCTGCATGCTGACACTTTGGAGACAGACAAACAACCTAAGTTATACTATACCTCAGGGTTATCTGTGATGTTCCTACATGCTGACACTTTGGAGACAGACAAACAACCTAAGTTATACTATACCTCAGGGTTATCTGTGATGTTCCTGCATGCTGACACTTTGGAGACAGACAAACAACCTAAGTTATACTATACCACAGGGTTATCTGTGATGTTCCTGCATGCTGACACTTTGGAGACAGACAAACAACCTAAGTTATACTATACCTCAGGGTTATCTGTGATGTTCCTGCATGCTGACACTTTGGAGACAGACAACCTAAGTTATACTATACCACAGGGTTATCTGTGATGTTCCTACATGCTGACACTTTGGAGACAGACAAACAACCTAAGTTATACTATACCACAGGGTTATTTGTGATGTTCCTACATGCTGACACTTTGGAGACAAACAACCTAAGTTATACTATACCTCAGGGTTATCTGTGATGTTCCTGCATGCTGACACTTTGGAGACAAACAACCTAAGTTATACTATACCTCAGGGTTATCTGTGATGTTCCTGCATGCTGACACTTTGGAGACAAACAACCTAAGTTATACTATACCTCAGGGTTATCTGTGATGTTCCTACATGCTGACACTTTGGAGACAGACAAACAACCTAAGTTATACTATACCACAGGGTTATCTGTGATGTTCCTACATGCTGACACTTTGGAGACAAACAACCTAAGTTATACTATACCTCAGGGTTATCTGTGATGTTCCTACATGCTGACACTTTGGAGACAGACAACCTAAGTTATACTATACCACAGGGTTATCTGTGATGTTCCTACATGCTGACACTTTGGAGACAAACAACCTAAGTTATACTATACCTCAGGGTTATCTGTGATGTTCCTACATGCTGACACTTTGGAGACAGACAAACAACCTAAGTTATACTATACCACAGGGTTATCTGTGATGTTCCTACATGCTGACACTTTGGAGACAGACAACCTAAGTTATACTATACCTCAGGGTTATCTGTGATGTTCCTACATGCTGACACTTTGGAGACAGACAAACAACCTAAGTTATACTATACCTCAGGGTTATCTGTGATGTTCCTACATGCTGACACTTTGGAGACAAACAACCTAAGTTATACTATACCTCAGGGTTATCTGTGATGTTCCTACATGCTGACACTTTGGAGACAGACAAACAACCTAAGTTATACTATACCTCAGGGTTATCTGTGATGTTCCTACATGCTGACACTTTGGTGACAAACAACCTAAGTTATACTATACCTCAGGGTTATCTGTGATGTTCCTACATGCTGACACTTTGGAGACAGACAAACAACCTAAGTTATACTATACCTCAGGGTTATCTGTGATGTTCCTACATGCTGACACTTTGGAGACAGACAAACAACCTAAGTTATACTATACCACAGGGTTATCTGTGATGTTCCTACATGCTGACACTTTGGAGACAGACAACCTAAGTTATACTATACCTCAGGGTTATCTGTGATGTTCCTACATGCTGACACTTTGGAGACAGACAAACAACCTAAGTTATACTATACCTCAGGGTTATCTGTGATGTTCCTACATGCTGACACTTTGGAGACAAACAACCTAAGTTATACTATACCTCAGGGTTATCTGTGATGTTCCTGTATGCTGACACTTTGGAGACAGACAAACAACCTAAGTTATACTATACCTCAGGGTTATCTGTGATGTTCCTACATGCTGACACTTTGGAGACAGACAAACAACCTAAGTTATACTATACCTCAGGGTTATCTGTGATGTTCCTACATGCTGACACTTTGGAGACAAACAACCTAAGTTATACTATACCTCAGGGTTATCTGTGATGTTCCTACATGCTGACACTTTGGAGACAGACAACCTAAGTTATACTATACCACAAGGTTATCTGTGATGTTCCTACATGCTGACACTTTGGAGACAGACAAACAACCTAAGTTATACTATACCACAAGGTTATCTGTGATGTTCCTACATGCTGACACTTTGGAGACAAACAACATAAGTTATACTATACCTCAGGGTTATCTGTGATGTTCCTACATGCTGACACTTTGGAGACAGACAAACAACCTAAGTTATACTATACCTCAGGGTTATCTGTGATGTTCCTACATGCTGACACTTTGGAGACAGACAAACAACCTAAGTTATACTATACCTCAGGGTTATCTGTGATGTTCCTGCATGCTGACACTTTGGAGACAGACAAACAACCTAAGTTATACTATACCTCAGGGTTATCTGTGATGTTCCTACATGCTGACACTTTGGAGACAGACAAACAACCTAAGTTATACTATACCACAAGGTTATCTGTGATGTTCCTACATGCTGACACTTTGGAGACAAACAACATAAGTTATACTATACCTCAGGGTTATCTGTGATGTTCCTACATGCTGACACTTTGGAGACAGACAAACAACCTAAGTTATACTATACCTCAGGGTTATCTGTGATGTTCCTACATGCTGACACTTTGGAGACAGACAAACAACCTAAGTTATACTATACCTCAGGGTTATCTGTGATGTTCCTGCATGCTGACACTTTGAAGACAGACAACCTAAGTTATACTATACCTCAGGGTTATCTGTGATGTTCCTACATGCTGACACTTTGGAGACAAACAACCTAAGTTATACTATACCACAGGGTTATCTGTGATGTTCCTGTATGCTGACACTTTGGAGACAGACAACCTAAGTTATACTATACCACAGGGTTATCTGTGATGTTCCTACATGCTGACACTTTGGAGACAAACAACCTAAGTTATACTATACCTCAGGGTTATCTGTGATGTTCCTACATGCTGACACTTTGGAGACAGACAAACAACCTAAGTTATACTATACCTCAGGGTTATCTGTGATGTTCCTACATGCTGACACTTTGGAGACAGACAAACAACCTAAGTTATACTATACCTCAGGGTTATCTGTGATGTTCCTGCATGCTGACACTTTGGAGACAGACAAACAACCTAAGTTATACTATACCTCAGGGTTATCTGCGATGTTCCTGCATGCTGACACTTTGGAGACAGACAAACAACCTAAGTTATACTATACCTCAGGGTTATCTGTGATGTTCCTACATGCTGACACTTTGGAGACAGACAAACAACCTAAGTTATACTATACCTCAGGGTTATCTGTGATGTTCCTACATGCTGACACTTTGGAGACAGACAAACAACCTAAGTTATACTATACCTCAGGGTTATCTGTGATGTTCCTGCATGCTGACACTTTGGAGACAGACAAACAACCTAAGTTATACTATACCTCAGGGTTATCTGCGATGTTCCTGCATGCTGACACTTTGGAGACAGACAAACAACCTAAGTTATACTATACCTCAGGGTTATCTGTGATGTTCCTACATGCTGACACTTTGGAGACAGACAAACAACCTAAGTTATACTATACCTCAGGGTTATCTGTGATGTTCCTACATGCTGACACTTTGGAGACAGACAAACAACCGAAGTTATACTATACCTCAGGGTTATCTGTGATGTTCCTACATGCTGACACTTTGGAGACAGACAAACAACCCAAGTTATACTATACCTCAGGGTTATCTGTGATGTTCCTACATGCTGACACTTTGGAGACAGACAAACAACCTAAGTTATACTATACCTCAGGGTTATCTGTGATGTTCCTACATGCTGACACTTTGGAGACAGACAGACAACCTAAGTTATACTATACCTCAGGGTTATCTGTGATGTTCCTACATGCTGACACTTTGGAGACAGACAGACAACCTAAGTTATACTATACCTCAGGGTTATCTGTGATGTTCCTACATGCTGACACTTTGGAGACAGACAAACAACCTAAGTTATACTATACCTCAGGGTTATCTGTGATATTCTTACATGCTGACACTTTGGAGACAGACAAACAACCTAAGTTATACTATACCACAGGGTTATCTGTGATGTTCCTACATGCTGACACTTTGGAGACAGACAACCTAAGTTATACTATACCTCAGGGTTATCTGTGATGTTCCTACATGCTGACACTTTGGAGACAGACAGACAACCTAAGTTATACTATACCTCAGGGTTATCTGTGATGTTCCTACATGCTGACACTTTGGAGACAGACAAACAACCTAAGTTATACTATACCTCAGGGTTATCTGTGATGTTCCTACATGCTGACACTTTGGAGACAGACAAACAACCTAAGTTATACTATACCTCAGGGTTATCTGTGATGTTCCTACATGCTGACACTTTGGAGACAGACAAACAACCTAAGTTATACTATACCACAGGGTTATCTGTGATGTTCCTACATGCTGACACTTTGGAGACAGACAACCTAAGTTATACTATACCTCAGGGTTATCTGTGATGTTCCTACATGCTGACACTTTGGAGACAGACAACCTAAGTTATACTATACCTCAGGGTTATCTGTGATGTTCCTACATGCTGACACTTTGGAGACAGACAACCTAAGTTATACTATACCTCAGGGTTATCTGTGATGTTCCTACATGCTGACACTTTGGAGACAGACAACCTAAGTTATACTATACCTCAGGGTTATCTGTGATGTTCCTACATGCTGACACTTTGGAGACAAACAACCTAAGTTATACTATACCTCAGGGTTATCTGTGATGTTCCTGCATGCTGACACTTTGGAGACAGACAACCTAAGTTATACTATACCTCAGGGTTATCTGTGATGTTCCTGCATGCTGACACTTTGGAGACAGACAACCTAAGTTATACTATACCTCAGGGTTATCTGTGATGTTCCTACATGCTGACACTTTGGAGACAAACAAACAACCTAAGTTATACTATACCTCAGGGTTATCTGTGATGTTCCTACATGCTGACACTTTGGAGACAGACAAACAACCTAAGTTATACTATACCTCAGGGTTATCTGTGATGTTCCTACATGCTGACACTTTGGAGACAGACAAACAACCTAAGTTACACTATACCACAGGGTTATCTGTGATGTTCCTACATGCTGACACTTTGGAGACAGACAACCTAAGTTATACTATACCTCAGGGTTATCTGTGATGTTCCTGCATGCTGACACTTTGGAGACAGACAAACAACCTAAGTTATACTATACCTCAGGGTTATCTGTGATGTTCCTACATGCTGACACTTTGGAGACAAACAACCTAAGTTATACTATACCACAGGGTTATCTGTGATGTTCCTACATGCTGACACTTTGGAGACAGACAAACAACCTAAGTTATACTATACCACAGGGTTATCTGTGATGTTCCTACATGCTGACACTTTGGAGACAGACAACCTAAGTTATACTATACCTCAGGGTTATCTGTGATGTTCCTACATGCTGACACTTTGGAGACAGACAAACAACCTAAGTTATACTATACCTCAGGGTTATCTGTGATGTTCCTGCATGCTGACACTTTGGAGACAGACAAACAACCTAAGTTATACTATACCACAGGGTTATCTGTGATGTTCCTACATGCTGACACTTTGGAGACAGACAAACAACCTAAGTTATACTATACCACAGGGTTATCTGTGATGTTCCTGAATGCTGACACTTTGGAGACAGACAACCTAAGTTATACTATACCTCAGGGTTATCTGTGATGTTCCTACATGCTGACACTTTGGAGACAGACAAACAACCTAAGTTATACTATACCACAGGGTTATCTGTGATGTTCCTGTATGCTGACACTTTGGAGACAGACAGACAACCTAAGTTATACTATACCTCAGGGTTATCTGTGATGTTCCTACATGCTGACACTTTGGAGACAGACAACCTAAGTTATACTATACCTCAGGGTTATCTGTGATGTTCCTACATGCTGACACTTTGGAGACAGACAAACAACCTAAGTTATACTATACCTCAGGGTTATCTGTGATGTTCCTACATGCTGACACTTTGGAGACAGACAACCTAAGTTATACTATACCTCAGGGTTATCTGTGATGTTCCTACATGCTGACACTTTGGAGACAGACAACCTAAGTTATACTATACCTCAGGGTTATCTGTGATGTTCCTACATGCTGACACTTTGGAGACAGACAAACAACCTAAGTTATACTATACCTCAGGGTTATCTGTGATGTTCCTACATGCTGACACTTTGGAGACAAACAACCTAAGTTATACTATACCTCAGGGTTATCTGTGATGTTCCTACATGCTGACACTTTGGAGACAAACAACCTAAGTTATACTATACCACAGGGTTATCTGTGATGTTCCTGTATGCTGACACTTTGGAGACAAACAACCTAAGTTATACTATACCTCAGGGTTATCTGTGATGTTCCTACATGCTGACACTTTGGAGACAAACAACCTAAGTTATACTGTACCTCAGGGTTATCTGTGATGTTCCTACATGCTGACACTTTGGAGACAGACAACCAACCTAAGTTATACTATACCACAGGGTTATCTGTGATGTTCCTACATGCTGACACTTTGGAGACAGACAACCTAAGTTATACTATACCTCAGGGTTATCTGTGATGTTCCTACATGCTGACACTTTGGAGACAGACAAACAACCTAAGTCATACTATACCTCAGGGTTATCTGTGATGTTCCTACATGCTGACACTTTGGAGACAGACAACCTAAGTTATACTATACCTCAGGGTTATCTGTGATGTTCCTGTATGCTGACACTTTGGAGACAGACAAACAACCTAAGTTATACTATACCTCAGGGTTATCTGTGATGTTCCTACATGCTGACACTTTGGAGACAGACAAACAACCTAAGTTATACTATACCACAGGGTTATCTGTGATGTTCCTACATGCTGACACTTTGGAGACAGACAACCCAAGTTATACTATACCTCAGGGTGATCTGTGATGTTCCTACATGCTGACACTTTGGAGACAAACAACCTAAGTTATACTATACCTCAGGGTTATCTGTGATGTTCCTACATGCTGACACTTTGGAGACAGACAACCTAAGTTATACTATACCTCAGGGTTATCTGTGATGTTCCTGTATGCTGACACTTTGGAGACCGACAAACAACCTAAGTTATACTATACCTCAGGGTTATCTGTGATGTTCCTACATGCTGACACTTTGGAGACAAACAACCTAAGTTATACTATACCACAGGGTTATCTGTGATGTTCCTACATGCTGACACTTTGGTGACAAACAACCTAAGTTATACTATACCTCAGGGTTATATGTGATGTTCCTACATGCTGACACTTTGGTGACAAACAACCTAAGTTATACTATACCTCAGGGTTATATGTGATGTTCCTACATGCTGACACTTTGGAGACAGACAAACAACCTAAGTTATACTATACCTCAGGGTTATCTGTGATGTTCCTGCATGCTGACACTTTGGAGACAGACAACCTAAGTTATACTATACCTCAGGGTTATCTGTGATGTTCCTGTACGCTGACACTTTGGAGACAGACAACCCAAGTTATACTATACCTCAGGGTTATCTGTGATGTTCCTGCATGCTGACACTTTGGAGACAGACAAACAACCTAAGTTATACTGTACCTCAGGGTTATCTGTGATGTTCCTACATGCTGACACTTTGGAGACAGACAACCTAAGTTATACTATACCTCAGGGTTATATGTGATGTTCCTACATGCTGACACTTTGGTGACAAACAACCTAAGTTATACTATACCACAGGGTTATCTGTGATGTTCCTGTATGCTGACACTTTGGAGACAGACAAACAACCTAAGTTATACTGTACCTCAGGGTTATCTGTGATGTTCCTACATGCTGACACTTTGGAGACAGACAACCTAAGTTATACTATACCTCAGGGTTATCTGTGATGTTCCTGCATGCTGACACTTTGGAGACAGACAACCTAAGTTATACTATACCTCAGGGTTATCTGTGATGTTCCTACATGCTGACACTTTGGAGACAGACAACCTAAGTTATACTATACCTCAGGGTGATCTGTGATGTTCCTACATGCTGACACTTTGGAGACAAACAACCTAAGTTATACTATACCTCAGGGTTATCTGTGATGTTCCTACATGCTGACACTTTGGAGACAGACAACCTAAGTTATACTATACCTCAGGGTTATCTGTGATGTTCCTACATGCTGACACTTTGGAGACAGACAAACAACCTAAGTTATACTATACCTCAGGGTTATCTGTGATGTTCCTACATGCTGACACTTTGGAGACAGACAAACAACCTAAGTTATACTATACCTCAGGGTTATCTGTGATGTTCCTACATGCTGACACTTTGGAGACAAACAACCTAAGTTATACTATACCTCAGGGTTATCTGTGATGTTCCTACATGCTGACACTTTGGAGACAAACAACCTAAGTTATACTATACCTCAGGGTTATCTGTGATGTTCCTACATGCTGACACTTTGGAGACAGACAACCTAAGTTATACTATACCTCAGGGTTATCTGTGATGTTCCTGCATGCTGACACTTTGGAGACAGACAAACAACCTAAGTTATACTATACCACAGGGTTATCTGTGATGTTCCTACATGCTGACACTTTGGAGACAGACAAACAACCTAAGTTATACTATACCTCAGGGTTATCTGTGATGTTCCTACATGCTGTCACTTTGGAGACAGACAACCTAAGTTATACTATACCACAGGGTTATCTGTGATGTTCCTACATGCTGACACTTTGGAGACAGACAGACAACCTAAGTTATACTATACCTCAGGGTTATCTGTAATATTCCTGCATGCTGACACTTTGGAGACAGACAAACAACCTAAGTTATACTATACCTCAGGGTTATCTGTGATGTTCCTACATGCTGACACTTTGGAGACAGACAAACAACCTAAGTTATACTATACCACAGGGTTATCTGTGATGTTCCTGCATGCTGACACTTTGGAGACAGACAACCTAAGTTATACTATACCTCAGGGTTATCTGTGATGTTCTTACATGCTGACACTTTGGAGACAAACAACCTAAGTTATACTATACCTCAGGGTTATCTGTGATGTTCTTACATGCTGACACTTTGGAGACAAACAACCTAAGTTATACTATACCTCAGGGTTATCTGTGATGTTCCTGCATGCTGACACTTTGGAGACAGACAACCTAAGTTATACTATACCTCAGGGTTATCTGTGATGTTCTTACATGCTGACACTTTGGAGACAAACAACCTAAGTTATACTATACCACAGGGTTATCTGTGATGTTCCTACATGCTGACACTTTGGAGACAGACAAACAACCTAAGTTATACTATACCTCAGGGTTATCTGTGATGTTCCTACATGCTGACACTTTGGAGACAAACAACCTAAGTTATACTATACCACAGGGTTATCTGTGATGTTCTTTCATGCTGACACTTTGGAGACAGAAAACCTAAGTTATACTATACCACAGGGTTATCTGTGATGTTCCTACATGCTGACACTTTGGAGACAGACAAACAACCTAAGTTATACTATACCTCAGGGTTATCTGTGATGTTCCTACATGCTGACACTTTGGAGACAGACAACCTAAGTTATACTATACCTCAGGGTTATCTGTGATGTTCCTACATGCTGACACTTTGGAGACAAACAACCTAAGTTATACTATACCACAGGGTTATCTGTGATGTTCTTTCATGCTGACACTTTGGAGACAGAAAACCTAAGTTATACTATACCACAGGGTTATCTGTGATGTTCCTACATGCTGACACTTTGGAGACAGACAAACAACCTAAGTTATACTATACCTCAGGGTTATCTGTGATGTTCCTACATGCTGACACTTTGGAGACAAACAACCTAAGTTATACTATACCTCAGGGTTATCTGTGATGTTCCTACATGCTGACACTTTGGAGACAGACAGACAACCTAAGTTATACTATACCTCAGGGTTATCTGTGATGTTCCTGCATGCTGACACTTTGGAGACAGACAGACAACCTAAGTTATACTATACCTCAGGGTTATCTGTGATGTTCCTACATGCTGACACTTTGGAGACAGACAAACAACCTAAGTTATACTATACCTCAGGGTTATCTGTGATGTTCCTACATGCTGACACTTTGGAGACAAACAACCTAAGTTATACTATACCTCAGGGTTATCTGTGATGTTCTTTCATGCTGACACTTTGGAGACAGACAAACAACCTAAGTTATACTATACCTCAGGGTGATCTGTGATGTTCCTACATGCTGACACTTTGGAGACAGACAAACAACCTAAGTTATACTATACCACAGGGTTATCTGTGATGTTCCTACATGCTGACACTTTGGAGACAGACAACCTAAGTTATACTATACCTCAGGGTTATCTGTGATGTTCCTGCATGCTGACACTTTGGAGACAGACAGACAACCTAAGTTATACTATACCTCAGGGTTATCTGTGATGTTCCTACATGCTGACACTTTGGAGACAGACAAACAACCTAAGTTATACTATACCTCAGGGTTATCTGTGATGTTCCTACATGCTGACACTTTGGAGACAAACAACCTAAGTTATACTATACCTCAGGGTGATCTGTGATGTTCCTACATGCTGACACTTTGGAGACAGACAAACAACCTAAGTTATACTATACCACAGGGTTATCTGTGATGTTCCTACATGCTGACACTTTGGAGACAGACAACCTAAGTTATACTATACCACAGGGTTATCTGTGATGTTCCTACATGCTGACACTTTGGAGACAGACAACCTAAGTTATACTATACCTCAGGGTTATCTGTGATGTTCCTACATGCTGACACTTTGGAGACAGACAAACAACCTAAGTTATACTATACCTCAGGGTTATCTGTGATGTTCCTACATGCTGACACTTTGGAGACAGACAAACAACCTAAGTTATACTATACCTCAGGGTTATCTGTGATGTTCCTGTATGCTGACACTTTGGAGACAGACAACCTAAGTTATACTATACCTCAGGGTGATCTGTGATGTTCCTACATGCTGACACTTTGGAGACAGACAAACAACCTAAGTTATACTATACCTCAGGGTTATCTGTGATGTTCCTACATGCTGACACTTTGGAGACAGACAGACAACCTAAGTTATACTATACCTCAGGGTTATCTGTGATGTTCCTACATGCTGACACTTTGGAGACAGACAACCTAAGTTATACTATACCTCAGGGTTATCTGTGATGTTCCTACATGCTGACACTTTGGAGACAGACAGACAACCTAAGTTATACTATACCACAGGGTTATCTGTGATGTTCTTTCATGCTGACACTTTGGAGACAGACAGACAACCTAAGTTATACTATACCACAGGGTTATCTGTGATGTTCCTGCATGCTGACACTTTGGAGACAAACAACCTAAGTTATACTATACCTCAGGGTTATCTGTGATGTTCTTTCATGCTGACACTTTGGAGACAGACAAACAACCTAAGTTATACTATACCTCAGGGTTATCTGTGATGTTCTTTCATGCTGACACTTTGGAGACAGACAAACAACCTAAGTTATACTATACCTCAGGGTTATCTGTGATGTTCCTACATGCTGACACTTTGGAGACAGACAGACAACCTAAGTTATACTATACCTCAGGGTGATCTGTGATGTTCCTACATGCTGACACTTTGGAGACAGACAACCTAAGTTATACTATACCTCAGGGTTATCTGTGATGTTCCTGCATGCTGACACTTTGGAGACAGACAACCTAAGTTATACTATACCACAGGGTTATCTGTGATGTTGTTGCATGCTGACACTTTGGAGACAGACAAACAACCTAAGTTATACTATACCTCAGGGTTATCTGTGATGTTCCTGCATGCTGACACTTTGGAGACAGACAACCTAAGTTATACTATACCACAGGGTTATCTGTGATGTTCCTACATGCTGACACTTTGGAGACAGACAACCTAAGTTATACTATACCTCAGGGTTATCTGTGATGTTCCTACATGCTGACACTTTGGAGACAGACAACCTAAGTTATACTATACCACAGGGTTATCTGTGATGTTGTTGCATGCTGACACTTTGGAGACAGACAAACAACCTAAGTTATACTATACCTCAGGGTTATCTGTGATGTTCTTTCATGCTGACACTTTGGAGACAGACAAACAACCTAAGTTATACTATACCTCTGGGTTATCTGTGATGTTCCTGCATGCTGACACTTTGGAGACGGACAAACAACCTAAGTTATACTATACCTCAGGGTTATCTGTGATGTTCCTACATGCTGACACTTTGGAGACAAACAACCTAAGTTATACTATACCTCAGGGTTATCTGTGATGTTCCTACATGCTGACACTTTGGAGACAGACAAACAACCTAAGTTATACTATACCACAGGGCTATCTGTGATGTTCCTACATGCTGACACTTTGGAGACAAACAACCTAAGTTATACTATACCTCAGGGTTATCTGTGATGTTCCTACATGCTGACACTTTGGAGACAGACAAACAACCTAAGTTATACTATACCACAGGGCTATCTGTGATGTTCCTACATGCTGACACTTTGGAGACAGACAACCTAAGTTATACTATACCTCAGGGTTATCTGTGATGTTCCTACATGCTGACACTTTGGAGACAAACAAACAACCTAAGTTATACTATACCACAGGGTTATCTGTGATGTTCCTACATGCTGACACTTTGGAGACAGACAAACAACCTAAGTTATACTATACCTCAGGGTTATCTGTGATGTTCCTACATGCTGACACTTTGGAGACAAACAACCTAAGTTATACTATACCACAGGGTTATCTGTGATGTTCCTACATGCTGACACTTTGGAGACAGACAAACAACCTAAGTTATACTATACCTCAGGGTTATCTGTGATGTTCCTACATGCTGACACTTTGGAGACAGACAAACAACCTAAGTTATACTATACCTCAGGGTTATCTGTGATGTTCCTACATGCTGACACTTTGGAGACAGACAACCTAAGTTATACTATACCTCAGGGTTATCTGTGATGTTCCTACATGCTGACACTTTGGAGACAGACAACCTAAGTTATACTATACCACAGGGTTATCTGTGATGTTCCTACATGCTGACACTTTGGAGACAGACAAACAACCTAAGTTATACTATACCTCAGGGTTATCTGTGATGTTCCTACATGCTGACACTTTGGAGACAGACAAACAACCTAAGTTATACTATACCTCAGGGTTATCTGTGATGTTCCTACATGCTGACACTTTGGAGACAGACAACCTAAGTTATACTATACCTCAGGGTTATCTGTGATGTTCCTACATGCTGACACTTTGGAGACTGACAACCTAAGTTATACTATACCACAGGGTTATCTGTGATGTTCCTACATGCTGACACTTTGGAGACGGACAAACAACATAAGTTATACTATACCACAGGGTTATCTGTGATGTTCCTACATGCTGACACTTTGGAGACGGACAAACAACCCAAGTTATACTATACCACAGGGTTATCTGTGATGTTCCTACATGCTGACACTTTGGAGACAGACAACCTAAGTTATACTATACCTCAGGGTTATCTGTGATGTTCCTACATGCTGACACTTTGGAGACAGACAACCTAAGTTATACTATACCACAGGGTTATCTGTGATGTTCCTACATGCTGACACTTTGGAGACGGACAAACAACCCAAGTTATACTATACCACAGGGTTATCTGTGATGTTCCTACATGCTGACACTTTGGAGACAGACAACCTAAGTTATACTATACCTCAGGGTTATCTGTGATGTTCCTGCATGCTGACACTTTGGAGACAGACAACCTAAGTTATACTATACCTCAGGGTTATCTGTGATGTTCCTGCATGCTGACACTTTGGAGACAGACAAACAACCCAAGTTATACTATACCTCAGGGTGATCTGTGATGTTCCTGCATGCTGACACTTTGGAGACGGACAAACAACCTAAGTTATACTATACCACAGGGTTATCTGTAATGTTCCTACATGCTGACACTTTGGAGACGGACAAACAACCTAAGTTATACTATACCTCAGGGTTATCTGTGATGTTCCTACATGCTGACACTTTGGAGACGGACAAACAACCTAAGTTATATAATACCTCAGGGTTATCTGTGATGTTCCTGCATGCTGACACTTTGGAGACAGACAAACAACCTAAGTTATACTATACCACAGGGTTATCTGTGATGTTCCTACATGCTGACACTTTGGAGACAGACAACCTAAGTTATACTATACCTCAGGGTTATCTGTGATGTTCCTACATGCTGACACTTTGGAGACAAACAACCTAAGTTATACTATACCTCAGGGTTATCTGTGATGTTCCTACATGCTGACACTTTGGAGACAGACAACCTAAGTTATACTATACCTCAGGGTGATCTGTGATGTTCCTACATGCTGACACTTTGGAGACAGACAACCTAAGTTATACTATACCTCAGGGTTATCTGTGATGTTCCTACATGCTGACACTTTGGAGACAGACAACCTAAGTTATACTATACCTCAGGGTTATCTGTGATGTTCCTACATGCTGACACTTTGGAGACAGACAACCTAAGTTATACTATACCTCAGGGTTATCTGTGATGTTCCTGTATGCTGACACTTTGGAGACAAACAACCTAAGTTATACTATACCTCAGGGTTATCTGTGATGTTCCTACATGCTGACACTTTGGAGACAGACAACCTAAGTTATACTATACCTCAGGGTTATCTGTGATGTTCCTGTATGCTGACACTTTGGAGACAAACAACCTAAGTTATACTATACCTCAGGGTTATCTGTGATGTTCCTACATGCTGACACTTTGGAGACAGACAACCTAAGTTATACTATACCTCAGGGTTATCTGTGATGTTCCTACATGCTGACACTTTGGAGACAAACAACCTAAGTTATACTATACCTCAGAGTTATCTGTGATGTTCCTACATGCTGACACTTTGGAGACAGACAAACAACCTAAGTTATACTATACCTCAGGGTTATCTGTGATGTTCCTACATGCTGACACTTTGAAGACAGACAACCTAAGTTATACTATACCTCAGGGTTATCTGTGATGTTCCTACATGCTGACACTTTGGAGACAAACAACCTAAGTTATACTATACCACAGGGTTATCTGTGATGTTCCTACATGCTGACACTTTGGAGACAAACAACCTAAGTTATACTATACCTCAGGGTTATCTGTGATGTTCCTACATGCTGACACTTTGGAGACAGACAACCTAAGTTATACTATACCTCAGGGTTATCTGTGATGTTCCTACATGCTGACACTTTGGAGACAGACAACCTAAGTTATACTATACCTCAGGGTTATCTGTGATGTTCCTACATGCTGACACTTTGGAGACAGACAAACAACCTAAGTTATACTATACCTCAGGGTTATCTGTGATGTTCCTGCATGCTGACACTTTGGAGACAGACAACCTAAGTTATACTATACCTCAGGGTTATCTGTGATGTTCCTACATGCTGACACTTTGGAGACAAACAAACAACCTAAGTTATACTATACCACAGGGTTATCTGTGATGTTCCTGCATGCTGACACTTTGGAGACAGACAAACAACCTAAGTTATACTATACCACAGGGTTATCTGTGATGTTCCTACATGCTGACACTTTGGAGACAGACAACCTAAGTTATACTATACCTCAGGGTTATCTGTGATGTTCCTGCATGCTGACACTTTGGAGACAGACAACCTAAGTTATACTATACCTCAGGGTTATCTGTGATGTTCCTACATGCTGACACTTTGGAGACAGACAAACAACCTAAGTTATACTATACCTCAGGGTTATCTGTGATGTTCCTACATGCTGACACTTTGGAGACAGACAAACAACCTAAGTTATACTATACCTCAGGGTTATCTGTGATGTTCCTGCATGCTGTCAATTTGGAGACTTGAGTTTTGGAGGATTTTTTATAACATGTGTTCTCATTTATCTGTTTAGTGTCTATCAACTTATTTGCTTCATCAGCTTCAATTTGATTAATTTCTCCTAATGTTTCTGTCTGATTGGCTGAGACAAAAACTCCATTAACATTTTGAAGACAACTTTCTGGAGAAATCTGATCTTCTGGGAAAGCTTCAATTTGATTGCTTGTTCCTGAAGATATTTCCTTATTGTTGGTTTTACCAGCAACCATCTGTAACACATTCTCCTCCTTCACAGGAACCAATGGATGTATCTGTAACAAACTCTCCTCGTTCTCTGGTGCCCTTGTGATTGTTCTTTGTTCAATGCTAAATGTAAACTCCGAAACATTGTAGTGGTCTAAAAATAAAAACTGAAAATCTGTATAATACAGAAATAGTAAGATTGTTGACGTTAATGCTAGTAAATATGATCTTCAGTTTTTACAGAATACTGTTGTTATGGCAACAACAGTATTGCCAAAATATAGTTACCTTTGAGCAAAATCGTTCAAAATCTTGTATTATCTGTTTGAGTGTGAACAGCAGTGGCTGTATCTTACAAACTCTTTTGGTTTGGACAATATTTTTATTATTTGTGTCAGTTGTACTTATGTAAATACAAGATCCAATCCAACATAAACATACATATTCTGTTATTTTTTCACAATATTCTTCACTGAGGGCAGGGTGGCCTCGACTCCATTCTTAAATTACAAGAATTGCCAGTTTCCTACCAAATATTGGGGGTTTTCTCCAGGCTTCCTTCCCCAATAACAACTAGACACCATGATAAGGCTGAAAAATTGCTGAAAGTTGAGTTAAGCACTACAACAAACAAACACACACACACAATAAACAGTTTTAATTATCCATTGACAAATCCTTGTTTTATTTCACAAGATACAAGATGTCTCTAATGATCCCTCAACATTGCCATGGATTTTTTTTTTACAAAATTAAAACCATCTTAATTATCTCCCTTTGGTTCACCATGTTTTTGCTTCAAATGTTTGTACATCAAGAAAAAACAGACTTTGCAGATGATTCACAAAAACCTTTATTCTAAGTTGCTTTCAAATAATTTGACAGTTCAATTTTCCTAATGGATACCAGTACATTTACTATTATACAGTTATATCATGCCTGACAGGTAAACAGTCAAAACTCTTGTTCCAAGGTACTGTGGATAAATAGCAAACTGTTGCCCGACAGGGAAACAGTCAAAACTATTGTTCCAAGGTGCTGTGGATAAATAGCAAACTGTTGCCCGACAGGGAAACAGTCAAAACTATTGTTCCAAGGTGCTGTGGATAAATAGCAAACTGTTGCCCGACAGGGAAAAAGTCAAAACTATTGTTCCAAGGTGCTGTGGATAAATAGCAAACTGTTGCCCGACAGGGAAACAGTCAAAACTATTGTTCCAAGGTGCTGTGGATAAATAGCAAACTGTTGCCCGACAGGGAAACAGTCAAAACTATTGTTCCAAGGTGCTGTGGATAAAAAGCAAACTGTTGCCCAACAGGGAAACAGTCAAAACTATTGTTCCATGGTGCTGTGGATAAATAGCAAACTGTTGCCCGACAGGGAAACAGTCAAAACTATTGTTCCAAGGTGCTGTGGATAAATAGCAAACTGTTGCCTGACAGGGAAACAGTCAAAACTATTGTTCCAAGGTGCTGTGGATAAATAGCAAACTGTTGCCCGACAGGGAAACAGTCAAAACTATTGTTCCAAGGTGCTGTGGATAAATAGCAAACTGTTGCCTGTCAGGGAAACAGTCAAAACTATTGTTCCAAGGTGCTGTGGATAAATAGCAAACTGTTGCCCGACAGGGAAAAAGTCAAAACTATTGTTCCAAGGTGCTGTGGATAAATAGCAAACTGTTGCCCGACAGGGAAACAGTCAAAACTTTTGTTCCAAGGTGCTGTGGATAAATAGCAAACTGTTGCCCGACAGGGAAACAGTCAAAACTATTGTTCCAAGGTGCTGTGGATAAAAAGCAAACTGTTGCCCAACAGGGAAACAGTCAAAACTATTGTTCCATGGTGCTGTGGATAAATAGCAAACTGTTGCCCGACAGGGAAACAGTCAAAACTATTGTTCCAAGGTGCTGTGGATAAATAGCAAACTGTTGCCTGACAGGGAAACAGTCAAAACTATTGTTCCAAGGTGCTGTGGATAAATAGCAAACTGTTGCCCGACAGGGAAACAGTCAAAACTATTGTTCCAAGGTGCTGTGGATAAATAGCAAACTGTTGCCTGTCAGGGAAACAGTCAAAACTATTGTTCCAAGGTGCTGTGGATAAATAGCAAACTGTTGCCTGACAGGGAAACAGTCAAAACTATTGTTCCAAGGTGCTGTGGATAAATAGCAAACTGTTGCCCGACAGGGAAACAGACAAAACTATTGTTCCAATGTGCTGTGGACAAATAGCAAACTGTTGCCTGACAGGGAAACAGTCAAAACTATTGTTCCAAGGTGCTTTGGATAAATAGCAAACTGTTGCCCGACAGGGAAACAGTCAAAACTATTGTTCCAAGGTGCTGTGGATAAATAGCAAACTGTTGCCCGACAGGGAAACAGTCAAAACTATTGTTCCAAGGTGCTGTGGATAAATAGCAAACTGTTGCCTGACAGGGAAACAGTCAAAACTATTGTTCCAAGGTGCTGTGGATAAATAGCAAACTGTTGCCTGACAGGGAAACAGTCAAAACTATTGTTCCAAGGTGCTGTGGATAAATAGCAAACTGTTGCCCGACAGGGAAACAGACAAAACTATTGTTCCAAGGTGCTGTGGATAAATAGCAAACTGTTGCCCGACAGGGAAACAGTCAAAACTATTGTTCCAAGGTGCTGTGGATAAATAGCAAACTGTTGCCCGACAGGGAAACAGTCAAAACTATTGTTCCAAGGTGCTGTGGATAAATAGCAAACTGTTGCCCGACAGGGAAACAGTCAAAACTATTGTTCCAAGGTGCTGTGGATAAATAGCAAACTGTTGCCTGACAAGGAAACAGTCAAAACTATTGTTCCAAGGTGCTGTGGATAAATAGCAAACTGTTGCCCGACAGGGAAACAGACAAAACTATTGTTCCAAGGTGCTGTGGATAAATAGCAAACTGTTGCCTGTCAGGGAAACAGTCAAAACTATTGTTCCAAGGTGCTGTGGATAAATAGCAAACTGTTGCCCAACAGGGAAACAGTCAAAACTATTGTTCCAAGGTGCTGTGGATAAATAGCAAACTGTTGCCCGACAGGGAAACAGACAAAACTATTGTTCCAAGGTGCTGTGGACAAATAGCAAACTGTTGCCTGACAGGGAAACAGTCAAAACTATTGTTCCAAGGTGCTTTGGATAAATAGCAAACTGTTGCCCGACAGGGAAACAGTCAAAACTATTGTTCCAAGGTGCTGTGGATAAATAGCAAACTGTTGCCTGACAGGGAAACAGTCAAAACTATTGTTCCAAGGTGCTGTGGATAAATAGCAAACTGTTGCCTGACAGGGAAACAGACATAACTATTGTTCCAAGGTGCTGTGGATAAATAGCAAACTGTTGCCTGACAGGGAAACAGTCAAAACTATTGTTCCAAGGTGCTGTGGATAAATAGCAAACTGTTGCCCGACAGGGAAACAGACAAAACTATTGTTCCAAGGTGCTGTGGATAAATAGCAAACTGTTGCCCGACAGGGAAACAGTCAAAACTATTGTTCCAAGGTGCTGTGGATAAATAGCAAACTGTTGCCTGACAGGGAAACAGACAAAACTATTGTTCCAAGGTGCTGTGGATAAATAGCAAACTGTTGCCCGACAGGGAAACAGTCAAAACTATTGTTAGAAGGTGCTGTGGATAAATAGCAAACTGTTGCCCAAAAGGGAAACAGACAAAACTATTGTTCCAAGGTGCTGTGGATAAATAGCAAAATGTTGCGCGACAGGGAAACAGTCAAAACTATTGTTCCAAGGTGCTGTGGATAAATAGTAAACTGTTGCCCGACAGGGGAACAGTCAAAACTTTTGTTCCAAGGTGTTGTGGATAAATAGCAAACTGTTGCCCGACAGGGAAACAGTCAAAACTATTGTTCCAAGGTGCTGTGGATAAATAGCAAACTGTTGCCTGACAGGGAAACAGTCAAAACTATTGTTCCAAGGTGCTGTGGATAAATAGCAAACTGTTGCCTGACAGGGAAACAGACATAACTATTGTTCCAAGGTGCTGTGGATAAATAGCAAACTGTTGCCTGACAGGGAAACAGTCAAAACTATTGTTCCAAGGTGCTGTGGATAAATAGCAAACTGTTGCCCGACAGGGAAACAGACAAAACTATTGTTCCAAGGTGCTGTGGATAAATAGCAAACTGTTGCCCGACAGGGAAACAGTCAAAACTATTGTTCCAAGGTGCTGTGGATAAATAGCAAACTGTTGCCTGACAGGGAAACAGACAAAACTATTGTTCCAAGGTGCTGTGGATAAATAGCAAACTGTTGCCTGACAGGGAAACAGTCAAAACTATTGTTAGAAGGTGCTGTGGATAAATAGCAAACTGTTGCCTAACAGGGAAACAGACAAAACTATTGTTCCAAGGTGCTGTGGATAAATAGCAAAATGTTGCGCGACAGGGAAACAGTCAAAACTATTGTTCCAAGGTGCTGTGGATAAATAGTAAACTGTTGCCCGACAGGGAAACAGTCAAAACTTTTGTTCCAAGGTGTTGTGGATAAATAGCAAACTGTTGCCCGACAGGGAAACAGTCAAAACTATTGTTCCAAGGTGCTGTGGATAAATAGCAAACTGTTGCCCGACAGGGAAACAGTCAAAACTATTGTTCCAAGGTGTTGTGGATAAATAGCAAACTGTTGCCCGACAGGGAAACAGTCAAAACTATTGTTCCAAGGTGCTGTGGATAAATAGCAAACTGTTGCTCGACAGGGAAACAGTCAAAACTATTGTTCCAAGGTGCTGTGGATAAATAGCAAACTGTTGCCCGACAGGGAAACAGTCAAAACTATTGTTCCAAGGTGCTGTGGATAAATAGTAAACTGTTGCCCGACAGGGAAACAGTCAAAACTATTGTTCCAAGGTGCTGTGGATAAATAGTAAACTGTTGCCCGACAGGGAAACAGTCAAAACTATTGTTCCAAGGTGCTGTGGATAAATAGCAAACTGTTGCCTGTCAAGGAAACAGACAAAACTATTGTTCCAAGGTGCTGTGGATAAATAGCAAACTGTTGCCCGACAGGGAAACAGACAAAACTATTTTGAAGCCACAGTTTGGTTCAGACTGATATCTGATATATTTAAGTGGGATAATGGACATACATGCATATTGCACACATGTACCTGTAACATACAACAAGCCTCATATTCAGTATTCATATTCAGTAATAATGGCAATTATCATTTAGTTGTACATGTATATGATGGAAATTTAGGTGTAGGACCACCAAATACCAGGAACCAGTCCCGAGGTTGTACGTAAAAGTAGTGCTATTTAAAAATAGCTCCTCACTGTTATAATTATAACTTTTGAACCACAATAGATATTGGAACAAACTTGGTATTTTTGGAAAGCTGGTATTTTTGGAAAGTTGAATAATTCAGAGAACGAGAGGATAAAGTTTAACTGAAGTGTACTAAAGATAAAAATTATGTGAGTTATTGGATGACATGCACTATTTTGGGACTAAACTTGAAAGCGAAAGTAGATTTTTTCACAGTGTTGACTTCCGGTTGGTCGTTCGTTCTTATATGCAATGAAATTGGTGCTGAAATTTTGAGAGAATACTTAGGGGTTACATGTTGTCATGTGACAGGAATATTTCTTTATTTGAAACAAAGGTAAAATGTTCAGAAAAATTCAAAATCAACTAATTTATATAGCCGATGAAGCGATAAACAATGATGGTCCTGCCCCGAAATGGTAATTATCATTTAGTTGTACATGTATATGATGGAATTTATGGTAATTATCATTTAGTTTTACATGTTTGTTTGTTTGAATAATGTTTAACATTTACTAAGTTTTACCTCCGATATATTTGCTGAATAAATAAACAAAGTTTGTGTCTCCAGATTCTTCTTGGAAAGATTGATTTAAAAAATTCATTCCAACTTGAGATGCAATGCAGGTCGATGATCTGGATACATTGTTCACTGTGATAAATATCACTTCTTCATTTCCATTGGTTAGATTTATACACTGTAAAAAATTAAAATTAAAACTGCCAAATATAATCAGAGATTGGTATAAAAACTAATTGGGGGTCGTGTTAAATCGTAACAGTACCATATGGTTATTTCTGTCCGCTGCCCAATTTAGCTACACAAGCAGCCAAGCGGAATCCAATATTGACTTGCTGTCTGATTTGATTCATGTATGCATTTGTAACACAAAAAACTTGTCAACAACAATGGAAGTGACTGCAGCTAATAGATTTTCACTCTAGACAAGGATTTGTTTGTTTCATTAATGTAATAATATACAATTACTGACTTTTATATACAAATATAGGTTACTATCAGAATTTTTGTGGTTGAGAATATACAATTAATGACTTTGATATGTGGTCGTTAATGGGATTTCTCAACCAGATACTTTGATTGGATGACGGAGATTAAGACGGGTATTCTGAACAATTGTACTTTTTGATTTATTTTTTAAACAAGCCAATATTGTATTCCACTTGACAGCTTGTGCAGTGGACAAAAATAACCATATTTTGATGCAATTTTAGTAATGCTGCCATTTAGCATGACCCGAAAGTAGTTTTAGACCAATAAAAAACACGCAAACTTCTATTCATGTAATAAATTACGATAGCAACCGCATATCAAGATTTTTGTGTTAAAAACGTGTGCATGAATCAGATCAGAAAACAAGTCAATATTGGATTCTGCTGGCCCGCTTGTGCAGCTCAGCTGCACTGTGCATCAGACAAAAATTTAGTATGACCCGAAAGTTGTTTTAGACCAATCAAAACAAGCAAAATTCTATTCATGTAATAAATCCAGATAGTGACTGCATATCAACGTCATTAACTGTTTAATATTCACTGAGCCACGAGCAGAGTTGAATTTCATTTTTGAGGGTTGAGAAATACAGATAGGGACCACATATAAAATGTTTATTACAGGAATAAAACCAACATATCCTTGTCTATCATGGGTAATACATTAGCAGGAGAAGCGTCCATGGATTTTGACAAGATTTTTGTGTTACAAATGCATTGAAAAATCAAATACTTTGATTGGATGCTCGAGATTAAGACGGCTATTCTGATTGGCTACTGAACAATTGTACTTTTCAAATCTATATTTAAGGGTAAACATAAAACAAGTTAAAATTGGATTCTGTTTGACCACTTGTAGTGAATTTTTGGAATGAAACTGTGAAGCAAACAAAATTAATCATATTTTAGTACTATTGTGACTTATCACGACCCGAAAGTATTTTTTAGATTTAGGGCTTTTTCAAGGGGTTCTATAGGGCTGTTATTCGGTCCCATTCCCAATGAGAAAAATAGTTATTTTTTCCCAAATCGGCAAGAAAATTCCCAATCAATGCGAGTTTTTCAAGATCGGTAAAATCAGGAATTATTTCACTTCTTTTCCCCAACCTTCCACATTTTATGTACGTTTAAAAAATATGTGTTTCAGTCGCCAAAGCGCTTTATTGATACTGGAATTAGATCTACGAATTTAAGTTTCATTTGCACAATGGCTTATCAAAATGTTAAATATTATTCCAAAATTGTAAAGAGTCGATTTGAAGCAATAAAATAAAATTGATGCAAAATTTTAATTTGCTAAAGGATGAAACTGGAGGAGGACAATGACAATGTCGTAAACAAAGTAAATGTAAATCTAAATGAGTCTGGTGGCAGTACTCCAAGTCCAACTTATAGAGACTAATAATTGCCTGGAATAATTGTCTCCAACAAAGAGAATGGTTGTCATTCCCATTTATAAAGTTTAATCCCTATGGGAAATTGAAATTGTTCTGCTTCCTAAAAGCTCATGAGAACTTATGTTTATTGTTATGTATGTGCTAACCTACTTTAAATAAATATTACTTTACTTTAAACAGTCTTACTCCTACTCCTGTTAATAGTAGTATTGAAACCCAAGGCCAATCCCCCGAAGGCTGCATCTAAGAGTTGTAAAACTACTATATTGTCAATAAAAAAAACAGAATCATGTTATTTTAACTCATACAGTGTGTCTAAATGGTACTTGTTTTGTTTATATAATCATATCAGTATTAATAGAGGTTTCAAAAGGCTTTTGATGATTTTCAAAGTAAATAAAACATCAATAAAATTTCACAGCTGAGAAGGCATTTCCCAAATGGGCCAGAAAAAGCCCTGTTAAGACCAATCGAAAATGCACAAAATTCTATCATGTGTCTATTCATGTAATATTACTGTACACGTCTCTCATTGTAGTGCTAATGGAGTTACCATGACGATAAAATTGTCTACACCTACATCTCACAAAAACAATAAATAAATATTACATACATTATGTGTAGGTACAACTACCGGTATCACGTTGAGACAGTTGTGTACATTCGTATCACTACGAGAAGCGCAGCGTCGAGTTTTGATGTGGAGTGTATGCAACTGTCTAGACGTGATACAGGTAGTTGTACCTACACTTAAATGTATGTAATAAGTTTATCTAAAATTAAGAAGTATACAAAGAGCAGAACAAAACTGAATGTTTAAAATTTTAAATTTAACATTCAACAAAGCATTTGTTTACAAAATATAGACGAATTATGATGTCATATTTCATTCATAGAATGAAAGTCATTCACCGAATCATTGGTTATACCATTCATTGTGACATCAAGAAGTAGTTCTGACAAAAGTACATCTTGTATCACATATATAGATGATACAAGGTTTTTTATCACACAGGTTGTATCAATCACTAATTTTTCAGATTTTGACGAAATACATACTTAATTTTAGATAATATCAAATACAGCTTAACAAGAATATATGATCATTCAGAATACATACCGCATTTTCAATCTGCTTCAACCAAGTGTTTTTATCCATCACGTATACAGTAAGTTGTTACTGTTGATCATCTGGAAAACAAATTAAATGATTTTACTTTTTACAGCATGTGCACTATTTACAGTAATACCAATAGTCATACTAGTATGACCTACTTATTGACCTTATTGGGGTGAAAGTGGATGGGATAATTATTATTATTATTATTATTATTATTAATATAATTATTATTATTATTATTATTATTATCATTATTATTATTAATAGACGTTTTGGTGGCCGAGTGGTTAAGGTAGTTCATCTACTATTGATCACGTGGTCTGTCAACACTGAAATTGCGGGTTCAATTCTCACTGCGGGCGGGTGTACTCGACTCCAATCTTAATTGACAAGGATTGCCAGTTTTCCTACCGCAGGTCGGGGGTTTTCTCCGGGTACTCCGGCTTACTCCCCCAATAAAAACTGGACGCAATGATATAGCTGAAAAATTGCTGAAAATGGCGTTAAACATCATTCAAACAATTCAAACAAACTATTATGACCTACTTATTGACCTTATTGGGGTGAAAGTGGATGGGATAATTGTCTCAATTATTCACAAACATTTCTGATCCTTTAGTTAACCTAGAAAACCCCATGCCTCTTGATTTTGCGTATGGTAGTGTGTATGGGGAGATCAGAGCTGCAGTGCTATCAAGCATCGCCCAAAGCTTTATGTATCAAAGAATACTATACATATATGTACCAAAAAATTACAATATTTTTTTTATCATTTGTATTTCTTGCTGCAATTACTGTTTCAAATACATGTATTGTATTTCAAACCATCGCTCCTGTTATGTTCTGAATTATTCTTTGCACTACACAGCTTCAACATAGGGCCCCTACATCCCTAAAGGGTAGGATAAGTAGACAATACCAAGTCTTACATGTGTTGCTAAACAGTTTGTCTTTCGCAATAAATTATGTTTCAATATAAAGCAGTTTTCACTTTATTTTCATTTCTTTTTTTGGGTGCAGGTCAAAACGCCCCATTGTCAAAATGCCCCCAACCAAAACGCCCCCACCAAAACGCCCCGTTTTCCAAAATGACCCCACCAAAATGCCCCCACCAAAACGCGCCCATTTTCCAAAACGACCCCACCAAAATGCCCCCGTTTTCAAAAACGACCCCACCAAAACGCCCCTGTTTTCCAAAACGACCCCACCAAAACTCCCCTGTTTTCCGCTAAGACAAATTCGATATATATACATTTGTGAATATACATTATAATAGTAAATATCAGATTCCGAGATGAATGAAGCATCTTCTTAATGTAATTTTAACAAGCATTCAAGCTTGTGTTATGTAACATCAAAGTGGCATTATTTGTATTACTGTTCCGTGTTTCCTTACGAAGAACACTGATTGCTCATCAACAAAACAAAAGGTTACTTAATCAGGTAGATCATTGCTTTGATGATAATTAACACGACGGTATGCATCTTTAAAATAATGTATGCATAACAGATTGTGTTTTACTCAAGCCATACTGGAATACAAATAAGACAATAACAGAGTAGATTCTTAAAACAAAAGAAATGTTATTAAAGCTTGGGAGGTTGGGAATATCCGTAAAACATTTTTGATAGGTTAAATCAAAGTATTCCAACTGAAATTAATAATAATCGAAAACTTATATAAGACAGTCCGCTTTCACTTTTATATCTAAAATCATGGATTCTTCGTGTACTATATGTGACTGCTCTGTTCGGACTCGAACACATTCTTTGATTGTTAATACGTTGTGCTGCGACTTATGTGGATCTGTGACGGAAGCCACGGTTTTATGAACTGATTTCCGTTATTGTACAAAGAGATCATCCCTCTGCAGAGAAAGCTGGTTTCGGAAGATAAGCTGACACGATACCAGCGTACAGATGTAAAAACTTCCTAGTCAGATATATTTTCTTTGAAGGAAATGTACAGGACTGTCCACAAGTAGACTTTTAACCCGTATTGCAAGGATAAATTCCCTTGCAGACAATTAAAACATTTCGTTATTTTCATATTATGTATATATTTGTATTCTGCTATGTGTAAATATTTTCTTATGGTCTTTTCTAACTATCATGAATGTATATATTTTGTCGTCTGCTATAAGTGAATGTTTTCCTACTATTAATGTATATATTTGCATTCTGCTATATGTAAATATTTTCTTACTATCAGGAATGTATATATTTTGTATTCTGCTATATGTGACTGTTTTCCTACTATGTATTACAATATTAAGATATAGCATAATACAAAATATATACATAATGTATATATTTTGTATTATGCTATATCTTAATATTTTCTTACTGTCATAAATGCATATATTTTGTATGCTATACATGTATATTCTCCTACTGACTATTACCACATTCGGTAATAATAATTTGAACTGTACATTCTTTGTAAGTTTATATTCTTATCCTCAATAAAATTATTAAATTTAACTTAGTGTTTTTTCTTTTTAATTTGCATTTTTTAATTTGGAGCGTTTTGGTGGGTGCGTTTTGGAAAATGGGGGCGTTTTGGTGGGGGCGATTTGGAAAAATGGGGCGTTTTGGTTGGGGCATTTTGACAATGGGGCGTTTTGACTCCAATTCCTTTTTTTTATCTTTTCCTGTTACTATAAAATTCTATACAAGGAAATAATAAAAGGCCAATTAACATTGTATTGCTAGTTTTAAGAAAAATCACAAGGGCAACAGAGAAGGAAGAGAGTTTGTTACAGATACAGCCATTGGTTCCTGTGAAAGAAGCGAGTTTGTTACAGATACATCCATTGGTTCCTGTGAAAGAAGCGAGTTTGTTACAGATACAGCCATTGGTTCCTGTGAAGGATGAGTTTGTTACAGATACAGCCATTGGTTCCTGTGAAAGAAGCGAGTTTGTTACAGATACAGCCATTGGTTCCTGTGGAGGATGAGAGTTTGTTACAGATACAACCATTGGTTGCTGGTTTTAAAATTTTATTTCTGTGTAAAATATAGTAAAAAAGTAACATTTTCTCAGTGTTTTATTTCAGCTTTTTTCTTGTGGTTCATTTTTACCTTCCATCAAAGCTTCATGCAACTGACTACCAATTAACAAATAATTAGGCATATCCATTTTACAATTACAACAAAATTTATGAATACCTCCCCCACCTCTCTCCCCAATGCCTCTTTCTCAATAAATCTAATAACACATACAGGAGAGTTTGGGTCTTCAAAATTGTGTCACACCTTTTTCTTAATATACCCCTAATAAAAATTCAGAAAAAATATTTCAACTTTAAAAGAGACAAAGGCATTTTTTCATTTTTGAATTAAATAAAAATTACAGTCATGATAAGAAAATTGTTGTTCCCTAAGATACAATTCAGCAGATACATGTACTTGTATGGTCGCATGGTGTGGGACAGTCTGGTCACATGGTGTGGGACAGTCCGGTCACATGGTGTGGGATACTCCGGTCACATGGTTTGGGACAGTCCGGTCACATGGTGTGGGACAGTCTGGTCACATGGTGTGGGACAGTCTGGTCACATATTTGAATTTCATCCACACTCAAATTATGGTAATTATCTTTCATTCACCAATGTAAACAATGAATCCAAAGCTAAGAATATTGTTAAAATGAATGCCATACAATTTAGACCCTGACAATTAGGACAGTATATTAGGACAATTTTATAATGAATAAAGAAATTAATTGTACAAAGATAATTATAATGTATTCATGCTTGTGGACTGTTTCCATTGCAAATTAACTAAGACCAAAGATCAATTATTGTTTTACAGCCGACTTTAGCATGTTGTTTTTTATAAATATATTACATATAAACAGTGTATGAAAATTATTATCTGGATCTGTCTTATGTTCCTTTTTTCCTTGTTTGTATTCTTTAATTTGTTCTCTTTGTCTTAAATATTTATTTTTCAGAGGCAATACTTCGGGTTCTTATAAAAAATATAAATAACAATAAAATAATAAACTATTGGTATAATAGAATTAATTGTTAGTTTTGTGTATTGCTTTATTTCATTTGCTATACTCAACTGATTTATTTGTTTGCTTGTTTGTTTGTTTTTTTTTAATTTATTTTTGTTTTCTTTTTTATGTATAAAGTTTGTATCTAACATTATTATTCTACTTCAAGCTATTATTAAAAAGTAATTTAACAAGTTTTTTTTCATATTTTTATTTTATTTCATGGTGATAGATTTACATAATTAATTATCATAACAAACATAACAACTAAACAGTCAAAATATACATCGATTGCAAAGTTTAATAGGAGCACAATGTTCAGCATAAGGCACTAGTCACTACTAAAGTTAATAGTCCAAATTCCAGGATTTTATATGTTGCCACACCTCTTCAAAAGTCAACTGGCTGTTATTCTATTGTTTGCATAGTCATCCCACAGCTGGCAGATATTAGTAATACCCTTGGTCTCTCTTGTCTGTTTGTGTTGTAGTTGACGGAGTTTACCCTCACTGATAAGCTTAAGCTGGAGTGGAATCCTATCAGCCTCTCTCAGTGTCTCTGTAAAGTAGCTGTAGGAGTATGTAAAACTGTAGGTTCCCTTTACCAGCATGGGTGTTGAAACAGTTATGCCAGCCCTCCACGCTGTTGTTGGTTCGAGTAACTTTCCAAACATGCTCAAAGCTGATATGGTCATACTGTACTGTGAAACCAAGTTTCTCTAGTTTTGACATAATATTTCAACCGCTTGACCGGTGTGGAAAATATAGTTCTCGTCACTAGTGAATTTGTTGCTCTCAGCAGTTGATTGTTTTAAAATAAGAACTTCATAATAAGAACTCATGACGTCATAAACAAAACACCTTCCATTTACAGCGTATTCAAGTCATGAACGTAAAATTGGGGTTGGGAAAATTTGTACTTCATTTTGCAAATTTACTACTTTTTAAATTAGAGAAACAGAATCTTAACATTAGTACTCTTGGATTATCAGATTTCTCCAATCTCGATAGTTAAATTATGGAATCCCATAATTTAACTATCTCGATTTGAGAAATCCGATAATCCACTCATACCAATGTAAGATCCTATATGTCCTCAACGTACGTCAGCAAAGTCTTCATTTGATCTGTACACGATAAAGGAGGTACTGATGGTATTCCAGACTTATAATAGGCCTTAATCGTAAGGGTAGGTAAGTCTGGTATTCATCTGGCTTTTTTGCTACTTTTGGGCTTGTTGGCTTTGTAAAAGATGTAAAAGACCCAATATGCGAACACTTGTCGTCTATAATCATACACGCTGAATTGAAATCCTTTGATGTTTTTGTTTAATTGATTTAAAATGATAACCCTAAAGCAACACTTAATTGACTCATTTAACTAGTTCAGTCTAATTATTTTACAATATTAAATTGAAAAACATAAACCAATTAATTAAATGGGTTTGAGAAATTAAAGGCAATTTCGTGTCGTTAAGGATCATTGCTTCATTTGGTAACAATGATTTAATTAATTTCTTTGGATTCGATTTGTGCTGTATGATTCTAATTAGCAGATCTGGAAAATTCAATGTTTTATTATTTTTTCTATTTAATAATAAATAAATTTTGCGAGAATACTAACTCTTCCGATGAATATTTTTATTTGGCTGGAAAATATTTTCTATCAGAGGATGGGAAAAAAAATTAATCGTCATGGAGACACGCACCCTTTGATGTCATATATTACTCCATGGGATACTTACAGTTTTTGTGTTTATCTTTTTTTTTAAAATGTCCAGTTACAAAAATAAATTGTTGAGTTTATTCTATTGTTTGAATTTATTTATAAGTATTAACTACAAAAACTATTGTCTCCATCAAGGGATAACAAAATTTCATTCGTGCTCATTTAATATAAGGCGGATTATACACAGGCCTCTACAATAACATTTTTTTAACTTGTCACTTTGGACAAGTGCTTTCTCAAACCAACTTGTCCGGAAGGATATGACACTTGTCCGTAAGTTTAGTTTAGTTGAACATGTAAACCCAAATCTTGTCAGATCCATAATCGTAATTTATTTACATCAACTCCGCTCAACACGCAATTACATTCATATTTATTCAGCTTGATAAAACGTTTATGCGATTCAGATTAAAATTTGAAGAACAGTGAAATTCATTCCGCGGTAGATATTTCTCCCGAAAGTGAAATCGAAAATAAAACAATTTTGACATCCATGTAAGATTTACCAATAATTATCGCTACCATAACCTGAATTTTAAATTAAAATTGAAAGGTTAGGCAGTTTCCGATGAATATTTTTATTTCTAAGTCCTTCTTTCAGATTTTTTTTACTTGTCCCATCGGACAACTTCCAAGTCAAAGTTGATTTTTTGACGGAATTTTCGGCTGTTACAGCACAATCGGACAAACGTTATTGTCGAGCCCTGTATAAAATGTGCAAAACAGAAATTCTGTTATCCCTCGATGGAGAAAATATTTTTTGTAGTTAATCCTTAATTATTATTACTTTTTACTTTTATCACTTTGTAATATTAAAACAATTTCATTGACATATGGTCCAAATCGTCTGGGTCCGAATTGTATAGGGGCCAAAATTGTCTGGTAACCGTTAAAATATATTGCATTTATTTCTATATAGAAATGATTCCTGAATAAAAATATACAGGTGTTTAAACCAAAGTAATGTCTGTTTAAGTTACACATTGTTCAGGTAATTTTCATCACCGAAAGTGATACTGGTATAACTACATGTATTTCAAACTACTAGAAAATAATCAAATATTAACACAATGTTTTACAGCTAACTTTTGACTCTTTTTACTTTTGTGCTTTTATTGTTAGTTTGATTGGTTGTTAATTATTTTATTTGGGAGATCTTTCTTCTAGTTTTGTTTGTTTTGTATATTTTTTTTTTTTTTTTTGATGTTTTAATAAAATTATCTCCCTTGATGCATTACATAAATTTGCGACTGTACTATCAATAACAGATATAAAAAATAAAGACTGTGTTAAAAGAATAACTAAACACAATTTAATATACACGGAATACAGGAATTCATTTAATAATTTTGTTTCGTTGGACCACGCTATAGTGTTAATTTGAAATGTTCGTACGCCACATTTTTCAACTCGACACAAACGTGGATTTTGGCTTTTTAGTTTAGACAGGATTAATGGTAATATGTTTTACCATAGTATAAAAAATACGAGATATAACTTAAACATTAAAACATATTGTGGAACTCCAGGGAAGGCAAGAATTTACTTACAACAAACCCGAAAATCCAAAGTCACAATTTCTGTTTTAAACCCTTACACAATGTCGGAAACGACCAGTGGTTAAATCCGGATAATTGTAAACGCACTTCTGCCTTCGGTTCATGCTTATACTTTTATTAAAATATTTCTTTTATATGGGTACCTGGGTGCAGGTCAACTCGTACCTTGACCAACTCGCACCCTACCAACTCGTACCTTTGCATTTTAATATGGTAAATCTGAATATTATGGAGAAAATGTTCTAAATTTAGTTCTAAATAAAAAATATATACTGTATATTAGTTTAATAATATATGAAAATATTCTAAACTTTTACAATTATTTAGCATTTGTAAAAAAAATACAAATTCAATGCATTCAACAACCGTTAAGAAAAACTTACTTTTGAGGCTTGGGCATATTAGTTGCGAATAGATTATGCTTTTTCAACAATAAATTTCAAAGAAAGAAATTCAATTATTATTTTTAATCGTCCTTTAACAACGACCGCTTATTTTTCTCTTGTCGGCAAATTGTGTACATAACAATTTCAAGTTCTAACTTAAATGATTAATAAAGTTTGGCCTGTTGAGTCATGGTCAGTTTACAGTCTTCCTACCAGGGCAAACAACGATGGGCCAACGACGTTGAAGGGTGGCAGCGTCGCATTAACAAGAGATCCGGCGATGAGAAGAAGCCTTTCTGTTAGTTCCAAAACTACAAGAAGAAGCTGCTCTTCTACCTACACAACTAAAAATTGTTACAGAATCCAGACTTAGTCGGCAGTAGAGATCCATACAAATACAGGCGGAATTTTTCAAGTTGTGGGATTTGTATTCAAGCAGCCAGCAAACTTATGCGACAGTGTGGGCAGTTGCATGGACCATCTCAAGATGCCTAAATTAAATACAAACTGTTTATAATAATAAAATATATATAATACAACTGTTTATAGTGCCTATAGACTGTAATAGACTACAAAAGACTGGTGTTACATAAACGCCAATTTTTAAATGTCTTGTGAGATATGAAACTTGTTTTTAAATTGTCTTATGTTTAATGGTTTTGTTTGCTTGCTTTGTTTTTGTTTGTGCATTAGTGTTGTACAATAAATATTATAATAATATTAATTTTTTTTTAGTTTAACATAATTATAGCAATTTTCAGATTAATGTGTCCCTTTTCATTCTACCAAATAATGCAAAGGTCCGAGTTGGTAGGGTACGAGTTGGTTGAGGTACGAGTTGACTAGGATTTCTTTAATATTATTGCAAAATTAATACACATAAAATATTTAATGCAGAATATTTTTTATGAAAATACACAATTTCAAATTTTGTTCTGAAATAAAAAAAAATTCAGAATCATAAGTTCAAGCATGGGCTCCTTTCTCAGTAATTATGTTAACGACACACACAAGACTCCGGGCCAAGCAAGTCATCACAGTGCTGTGTGAAACCAAGGTACGTAGTAATAAAGTACATCTGTGTAGCTCTCAATTAGGATTTGTGACCTAACATCTATCAATTATATATTAAAGACCAACTATATCAAGTCCTTTTACATGTTTACCAATTTTAAATATATACTCAGGTATCTTCCCCCGATAAAAACTGGACGCATATAGCTTAAAAATTATTATTACCTGATACCTTATATAAATGAAATTCGGTATTTTTCCGACGCAGTCGGTATATTTTCGAATTGTGACCTTTGAACTAAAAGACGCTTACCCATGGTAACGTACTGTTATTAAAGACGAGCTTGCATTCTGATTGGACAAAAATAGTAAAACATTCTGCGTTCGAACAATCTACTATAGTATACTCTGACAAGCATCCCTGTTTGCATTTCCCAAATATTATTCCAGCAGCCTGTTGTTTTTAAACAACTGGTATTCGTAATTAAACTTTAGAGAATTATTTGTATGCCAAAACAATGCCATTCAGAGCCGATAAATAATAATTACACGATAAAACCATCTGTCGTGTAATTTTTGCGCATTTCGTCTGGGGTAGAATTATATTTGCTTTGTTGACCATCGTTCTGTAAACAATTCTCTCGCCGGTGATGTATGTACACCATATTTTCTTCATTTGACCGCCTGAAACACTTTCTCTCTCAATATCGTGAAATTATTGTCATACAATAGATCCTACACACAGTTAAGTAGATCATTGGTAATTATCAGAACGCCTAATGACTAGAATGAGACAAAGTGTTTCGATAACACATTTTATTTACTATACACATACAGCACATAAAATTAAGAGTAAAAATCACTGATTGTTTCTTTGCAATTATTTATTTGGACCTCAATTACCTATACGGTTTATTTACCCCCCCCCCCCCCCTTTTGGTATGGCATACACATTACACATTACCGATTTCAATTCACATTTAATTAGCATTGAATTGACATTTTTTGTGTTCATGTTAATAATTCTAATTGAAATATTTTACTAAGAAGTTTCCATTTCAAAAGATAGTCAAATTAATAAAATAGTGAACTGTAATGAATACAATATGTGAATGAATATTACTTGATGCATATAAGTACATATTTGCTTATGAAATTTTAAAATGTTAACTAACTTGTTTTCGAGTTAATTTATACGATACATCACTCCGACATATACATAGAAAGGTTTGCTTTTTTATGTACAATTGTGGTCTTCAACTTCTGAAATAGCTTTTCATTGTTGATATTTAAATATTTTTATTGTTAGCTCTATGATTTTTAAAGCCATTAATGCCTATCTTCTTTCTTTGCGTCCGTCGTCATTCACGTGCAGACAGGAGATGGAGCTCTAATTGCTAAGTCTCGTTTTGATAATACCCTATTGTTGAATAAAAAATTTTTTTAAATCCATGAATGTATCAACCTTCTTATATTATATCCTTTTTTGATTGGATACAGTTTGCAATACGTTAAAGGGAAACTTCGAGAAAAAATGAAAATTTGATATGTTATTCTTCAAATAAAAAGAAATATAATTGCCTTTTGATGTTTTATTGTATTCTTTACCATTACGCTTCTAGAGTGGATTAAAGGTGGTAAAATTTTGTGTATGAGGGCCGCCATATTGACAGTATTTTATCACGTGACTGCGTTTGTGACGTGATAAATGTAATTATCCAGTAAATATGATAAATAATCCAGTTTAAAAATATGTTTTTCTGCCTTAGCTCTTTGAAGAATATATAAACTGTGGCGATGACTTATGACCGGCTGACAACATGCGATTACCAAATACGTTTTAATGTTTTAATGATCTTTGTTTTAATACAAGTATTTTTAGACACAAATTTTAACCTGTCTCTATTTAACTCAGATATAATTTACCTAAATAGTAATTGTAATAAAAGATATATTTATATGATTATTTTTATATCTAAAATAAATTCGTTGATAATTTTGCACGTCTTGAAACGGCAGTTGTACCTGGACGTGAAAATGTTACAGGTAAATCATTACTCGTTTATGAAGGGTAATTAACAGAATTAGCAGGTACACAAACAGGATGTTTATTGCAATTACTAGATCATTTGACGCCGACTTTGAAGTATGAATATTCGGAATTTTTCAAAAGCTAACCAGATTAAAGGTTAATCATGTAATTCGAAATTAGAAAGGCACACCCCCTCCTGCCAAGGACAGGTATGATTTGAATACACCGAAGTGTCAGAACACAGGATGTATATAAGATTTCGAATACCTTTAGATGTCAGAGGAAACGTAAAACTTACACGTTAACTCAAATGCGCGAAAACCCGAGTATTTAAAAATATTTCATTTCATGACCGCTATTTCTTAGATAGTCAACTTCGCAAAAGTTTCGTTCAATACCGGTAAGTTGCTTAATCTGATTAAGTTGAAAATAATAATAATACGAATAATTTTCAATTTATTTAATATTTATGGACTTTTTTTCCTATCAAAACTGTGACTTTTTTCCTGTTACTTTCTTTCCGTTTACCGTTGTTGCTGCTGTGGAAATAATCTTAAGTAGAAGTCTTTAATTGATTAACTACTTGTTACACAAGTCGGTTTTTTGCTTATATATAGATCAGGAAGACGAAACGTAATCTTTCCACAACCTTGTCTTATAGTACAACCTTCTCTTATTGACCGTTTCGCATTATTATCATTTGACGACTTTTAAGGTACTTGGATGTCTAGTATCGCCATCTAGTGACGAGATGGTGACAAGATGGCGGACCTCCATAAATGCATTTTTTACACGATAAATTCCATGCAGAAACTTAACCACTAAAAATATAATAAAACATCAAGAGGCAAATGTGTTTCTTTTAAGTTGAAGAATAACATATCAAATTTTTTATTTTTTCGCGAAGTTTTACCTCCCACACACACATCAATGAAAAAAAAACGTTAATGTTTCTTGTCTCTTTCTTTCGTTTGATAATTTTTTTAAAAGTTTTTTTCATATTGTTGTTTGTTCAGTTTCCGTTCTACCTTACATACATCTCTTAAGAGTTAAATGCGTCGAATATCTTTTTTAAAGATAGTACTTGTTTACTGTTTTCTGAAATTCTAAGAACGTCCACGTTCGCGAACTGTTGACCGGTCAATAGTTTCGACTGTTTCCCATCGCGTACTCTGACGTCATTTTTTTCCCGCTAATTGCAAGAGGGACAGTAAAGAAACAAAATGACTTTATTCTCGTTGTTTGGAAAGAACCCCATGAATATTTCTCCATAAATAAAATGTGTTGAAGTATTTAAACAAAGCACAATTTGTCAGTTGAAAATAGCAAAATTTTCTTTTTCCCTTTTTTTCTTCTTGCAAGTACTGTTAAAACAGTAATTGATCAGGTAATAAAACAGTTATTTCATATGTGATTTTGGAACAGTCAAACAGTTGTCCCTCGGTGTCGGGAATAGTGTTTTGAACTGTTGCCCTTGGCCTACGGCCTCGGGCAACATTTCAAAACACTATCCCCTCCACCTCGGACCAACCCAACAGTTTGACTGTTCCCAAATCACATATGAAATGACTGTATACTGAAAGTGGCATTAAACACCATTAAAACAACAGCAACAAATATAAAACCAATAACAAACAGAGAGGCAAACAACAACAGCAACAAATATAAAAACAATAACAAACAGAGAGGCAAACAACAACAGCAATCAAAGTGCAGACTGCACCGAAGGGAAGGTTGCTTCGCAATTATGAAATGAGATTCCTGCCTCATGTTTGACAGGCAATGAAACAAACCAATGTAAAATAAATCAGGTAAATTTATTAACATATTAGATATAAATTTAAAAGACTAGAAAAAAACTGTGCAATCCTCATAATTGATAGCCCCAGCTCTCCTATGTCTTGAATGGCAATGCCCAGGGCTTTGCTATTGGAAACTCCAAAAATCGTTTTGCTCAATCTAAATAATCAGGTGCACAATTCCAACATATGACAAAGATCTGCAAAAGTTTCATCAAATCCCACTCAGTGGTGCAAGTAGTTGTGGATAAGAGATAGATATCCCCTACATCAAAGAATGGCAAATAAATGTTATAAATATATTAATAAATAAGACAAAATTGCTGCTGCCCATTTCAGACATAAAAATTCGCACCTGTTATATGGTTGGAATATAACTTGCATCAAATACATGTACATATATGTAAATGTCTCCCTATAAATGTAAGTGATGGCATAAGCTTCTAAAATATTCAAAACTAAAATAATTTATTTCTGTAATACTCCAGGTTTTCAGTTGCCGAGTGGTTAAGGAAGTATTCATCTACTATTGATCGAATGCCTGTCAGCACTTGTTTGAATCTTACTGCTGCCAGGGTGTGCTCAACTTCAATCTTGACAATTATTAAAAGACTCCTACAATCTGGCTTTCTCCTTCAATAAAAACAGGACGCCCAAATATAGTTGAAAAATTGCTGAAAGTGGTATTATACAAATAACAACACAGGGATCTGTGCATGACGATTTACATGTGCTTTCGAAGGATACTGGGTCGATTTTGTTATATCGAGTCCCACACACTAAAACAAGATCGACCCAGTATTATTCAAAAGCGCATTTAAATCAATTTTTATAAATCCCCCGGATTCAAACAAACAAAAACGGCTGTATGAGGCAACATATATCTTTATAATCAGAATGCATGTCAACTAGTTTGTTTTAAATTTAAACAGTGTGTTAATAGCTTATACTAAAAGACACAATCAAATGGAGTGCTTTTCTGCTTGCATTTTTTAAAATTAATATTCAATATGCGATATTGTAACTTTTTATTACAAAAATCCAATAAAAAATTTCAAACTGTACATCTTCCATACTATGCTTATTGTTTACATGTACTTGACTTTTGCTACGCAATCTGACACTTTTTGTTTTCAACAAGTGTCTTACGATGTTTGCAAAAGATCGCCAGCTTTCGTGACGTTCTATGGCATTCGCGCATAAACCGCAAACGACATTACCCCAAGGTTTTCAAATGGACAATAATCGCTTGCTCCAAGTTACACCCATTCTAATTTTGGTCAAAATTAACCTTGGAAATCGCTCTATCAAATTAAAAAACAGCATTTCAAAACGCTGAACAAATGTTAAAAAATAATTGCTGATTTCAATTTGCACCTTTTTGGATCTACATAAGGAACATAAGATCGAACATACGCGCTAAGAGGTTTTATTTGTCACTCAAAAAAACTTCTGCTAAAACACTGACTTGATCACATCTTCCCTTGTTTTAAGGAACACACAAAATGAAGAAAAATATATCGTTTTGCCTTTCGTTTAATTAGATACTTAAAGCATAAAAATGCAACATTGTCTAAAACGATGGCAATTTCGTGAGGTAAACATGCACGGAAAATTGGTACGATTTTTGGCTTGTTACGATGGGTGGTGACCAATTTCGACTCGTGTAACGAGAAATATTAATGGTTCAGCATGAATTACCAATTATAAAAATTAATCAAAAGGACCGGAAACAAATATTGTGTCAGCTTTTACTACGGAATAATGTAGCGACATGGTGGGTGCAATTGATCACCGATGTCGAATAATCCATTTACTATTCTTGTGTCACAAACACCAAAATATCTTTTTCAAAACATTTTTATTAGTTAGAAATTGTTATAAATTGAAATATACTTGTATTTTATTGACGAAACTTCTACATGACGTTCTCCCAACCTTAAAAAAATTTATAGATGGCGCCGCTCTGCAAATCTGTACATCGACAAAGCACACACTTTTGTGTTGATTTTCATTTAATTAAACACGTGAAAAATAGAATGCAAAACCGTATGACACGACAACCACACGATCGCACAAAATAATTATTAAATCACTTCAATCATAATAACGTCGTCAAATATTATTAGACTGGTGCCACTGTCAGTACTACATTTGTCGGTTCAGTGAACAGCTATCGCGAGGATTGCCAAATATCGCGTTGATTTCCGAAACCAAAAAGTGTAACGAGTCTGTCTCTCGCGGATGAACATGGACTATAAGTTTAAATCGTAATATTAGTTATCAATTATACAGTAAATGAGACATAATACGAAAGGAAATGTATAGTAAAGTTGTTCAAGATAAATGTGGTGCACCGATTCATGTAATTGATAGATTCCTCAAATGTGACCTATATTTTACGAGCGTAAGGTTTGATTACACGCCGGTCGCAGTAGTTTCTATGTATTAGAGCGTTAGCAAGGGGAAAGTTTGCTACGCAACCTTCCCAACAAATATAAAAACAATACCAAACAGAGAGGCAAACAACAACAGCAACAAATATAAAAACAATAACAAACAGAGAGGCAAACAACAACAGCAACAAATATAAAAACAATAACAAACTGAGAGGCAAACAACAACAGCAACAAATATAAAAACAATACCAAACAGAGAGGCAAACAACAACAGCAACAAATATAAAAACAATAACAAACAGAGAGGCAAACAACACCAGCAACAAATATAAAAACAATAACAAACAGAGAGGCAAACAACAACAGCAACAAATATGAAAACAATAACAAACAGAGAGGCAAACAACAACAGCAACAAATATAAAAACAAATAACAAACAGAGAGGCAAACAACAACAGCAACAAATATAAAAACAATAACAAACAGAGAGGCAAACAACAACAGCAACAAATATAAAAACAATAACAAACAGACAGGCAAACAACAACAGCAACAAATATAAAAACAATACCAAACAGAGAGGCAAACAACAGCAGCAACAAATATAAAAACATAGCAAACAGAGAGGCAAACCACAACAGCAACAAATATAAAAACAATAACAAACAGACAGGCAAACAACAACAGCAACAAATATAAAAACAAATAACAAACAGAGAGGCAAACAACAACAGCAACAAATATAAAAACAATAACAAACAGAGAGGCAAACAACAACAGCAACAAATATAAAAACAATAACAAACAGACAGGCAAACAACAACAGCAACAAATATAAAAACAATACCAAACAGAGAGGCAAACAACAGCAGCAACAAATATAAAAACATAGCAAACAGAGAGGCAAACGACAACAGCAACAAATATAAAAACAATAACAAACAGACAGGCAAACAACAACAGCAACAAATATAAAAACAATAACAAACAGAGAGGCAAACAACAACAGCAACAAATATAAAAACAATACCAAACAGAGAGGCAAACAACAACAGCAACAAATATAAAAACAATACCAAACAGAGAGGCAAACAACAACAGCAACAAATATAAAAACAATACCAAACAGAGAGGCAAACAACAACAGCAACAAATATAAAAACAATACCAAACAGAGAGGCAAACAACAACAGCAACAAATATAAAAACATAGCAAACAGAGAGGCAAACAACAACAACAACAAATATAAAAACAATAACAAACAGAGAGGCAAACAACAACAGCAACAAATATAAAAACAATACCAAACAGAGAGGCAAACAACAACAGCAACAAATATAAAAACAATAACAAACAGAGAGGCAAACAACAACAGCAACAAATATAAAAACATAACAAACAGAGAGGCAAACAACAACAGCAACAAATATAAAAACAATAACAAACAGAGAGGCAAACATCAGCAGCAACAAATATAAAAACATAGCAAACAGAGAGGCAAACAACAACAGCAACAAATATAAAAACATAGCAAACAGAGAGGCAAACAACAACAGCAACAAATATAAAAACAATACCAAACAGAGAGGCAAACAACAACAGCAACAAATATAAAAACAATAACAAACAGAGAGGCAAACAACAACAGCAACAAATATAAAAACATAGCAAACAGAGAGGCAAACAACAACAGCAACAAATATAAAAACATAGCAAACAGAGAGGCAAACAACAACAGCAACAAATATAAAAACAATACCAAACAGAGAGGCAAACAACAACAGCAACAAATATAAAAACAATAACAAACAGAGAGGCAAACAACAACAGCAACACATATAAAAACATAGCAAACAGAGAGGCAAACAACAACAGCAACAAATATAAAAACAATAACAAACAGAGAGGCAAACAACAACAGCAACAAATATAAAAACATAGCAAACAGAGAGGCAAACAACAGCAGCAACAAATATAAAAACATAGCAAACAGAGAGGCAAACAACAACAGCAACAAATATTAAAACAATAACAAACAGAGAGGCAAACAACAACAGCAACAAATATAAAAACATAACAAACAGAGAGGCAAACAACAACAGCAACAAATATAAAAACAATAACAAACAGAGAGGCAAACAACAACAGCAACAAATATAAAAACAATAACAAACAGAGAGGCAAACAACAACAGCAACAAATATAAAAACAATAACAAACAGAGAGGCAAACAACAACAGCAACAAATATAAAAACAATAACAAACAGAGAGGCAAACAACAACAGCAACAAATATAAAAACAATAACAAACAGAGATGCAAACAACAACAGCAACAAATATAAAAACATAGCAAACAGAGAGGCAAACAAGAACAGCAACAAATATAAAAACAATACCAAACAGAGAGGCAAACAACAACAGCAACAAATATAAAAACAATAACAAACAGAGCAGAGAGGCAAACAACAACAGCAACAAATATAAAAACATAGCAAACAGAGAGGCAAACAACAACAGCAACAAATATTAAAACAATAACAAACAGACAGGCAAACAACAACAGCAACTAATATAAAAACATAGCAAACAGAGAGGCAAACAACAACAGCAACAAATATAAAAACAATACCAAACAGAGAGGCAAACAACAGCAACAAATATAAAAACATAGCAAACAGAGAGGCAAACAACAACAGCAACAAATATAAAAACAATAACAAACAGAGAGGCAAACAACAACAGCAACAAATATAAAAACAATAACAAACAGAGAGGCAAACAACAACAGCAACAAATATAAAAACATAGCAAACAGAGAGACAAACAACAACAGCAACAAATATAAAAACAATAACAAACAGAGAGGCAAACAACAACAGCAACAAATATAAAAACAATAACAAACAGAGAGGCAAACAACAACAACAACAAATATAAAAACAATAGCAAACAGAGAGGCAAACAACAACAGCAACAAATATAAAAACAATACCAAACAGAGAGGCAAACAACAACAGCAACAAATATAAAAACAATACCAAACAGAGAGGCAAACAACAACAGCAACAAATATAAAAACAATAACAAACAGAGAGGCAAACAACAACAGCAACAAATATAAAAACAATACCAAACAGAGAGGCAAACAACAACAACAACAAATATAAAAACATAGCAAACAGAGAGGCAAACAACAACAGCAACAAATATAAAACAATACCAAACAGAGAGGCAAACAACAACAACAACAAATATAAAAACATAGCAAACAGAGAGGCAAACAACAACAGCAACCAATATAAAAACAATAACAAACAGAGAGGCAAACAACAACAACAACAAATATAAAAACAATAGCAAACAGAGAGGCAAACAACAACAGCAACAAATATAAAAACAATAACAAACAGAGAGGCAAACAACACCAGCAACAAATATAAAAACAATAACAAACAGAGAGGCAAACAAGAACAGCAACAAATATAAAAACAATACCAAACAGAGAGGCAAACAACAACAGCAACAAATATAAAAACATAGCAAACAGAGAGGCAAACAACAACAGCAACAAATATAAAAACAATACCAAACAGAGAGGCAAACAACAACAGCAACAAATATAAAAACAATAACAAACAGAGTGGCAAACAACAACAGCAACAAATATAAAAACAATAACAAACAGAGAGGCAAACAACAACAGCAACAAATATAAAAACAATAACAAACTGAGAGGCAAACAACAACAGCAACAAATATAAAAACAATAACAAACAGAGAGGCAAACAACAACAGCAACAAATATAAAAACAATAACAAACAGAGAGGCAAACAACAACAGCAACAAATATAAAAACATAGCAAACAGAGAGGCAAACAACAACAGCAACAAATATAAAAACAATAACAAACAGAGAGGCAAACAACAACAGCAACAAATATAAAAACAATAACAAACTGAGAGGCAAACAACAACAGCAACAAATATAAAAACAATACCAAACAGAGAGGCAAACAACAACAGAAACAAATATAAAAACAATACCAAACAGAGAGGCAAACAACAACAGCAACAAATATAAAAACAATAACAAACAGAGAGGCAAACAACAACAGCAACAAATATAAAAACAATAACAAACAGAGAGGCAAACAACAACAGCAACAAATATAAAAACAATACCAAACAGAGAGGCAAACAACAACAGCAACAAATATAAAAACAATACCAAACAGAGAGGCAAACAACAACAGCAACAAATATAAAAACATAGCAAACAGAGAGGCAAACAACAGCAGCAACAAATATAAAAACATAGCAAACAGAGACGCAAACAACAACAGCAACAAATATTAAAACAATAACAAACAGAGAGGCAAACAACAACAGCAACAAATATAAAAACAATAACAAACAGAGAGGCAAACAACAACAGCAACAAATATAAAAACAATAACAAACAGAGAGGCAAACAACAACAGCAACAAATATAAAAACATAGCAAACAGAGAGGCAAACAAGAACAGCAACAAATATAAAAACATAGCAAACAGAGAGGCAAACAACAACAGCAACAAATATAAAAACATAGCAAACAGAGAGGCAAACAACAACAGCAACAAATATAAAAACAATAACAAACAGAGAGGCAAACAACAACAGCAACAAATATAAAAACAATACCAAACAGAGAGGCAAACAACAACAACAACAAATATAAAAACAATAACAAACAGAGAGGCAAACAACAACAGCAACAAATATAAAAACAATAACAAACAGAGAGGCAAACAACAACAGCAACAAATATTAAAACAATAACAAACAGACAGGCAAACAACAACAGCAACTAATATAAAAACATAGCAAACAGAGAGGCAAACAACAACAGCAACAAATATAAAAACAATACCAAACAGAGAGGCAAACAACAGCAACAAATATAAAAACATAGCAAACAGAGAGGCAAACAACAACAGCAACAAATATAAAAACAATAACAAACAGAGAGGCAAACAACAACAGCAACAAATATAAAAACAATAACAAACAGAGAGGCAAACAACAACAGCAACAAATATAAAAACATAGCAAACAGAGAGACAAACAACAACAGCAACAAATATAAAAACAATAACAAACAGAGAGGCAAACAACAACAGCAACAAATATAAAAACAATAACAAACAGAGAGGCAAACAACAACAACAACAAATATAAAAACAATAGCAAACAGAGAGGCAAACAACAACAGCAACAAATATAAAAACAATACCAAACAGAGAGGCAAACAACAACAGCAACAAATATAAAAACAATACCAAACAGAGAGGCAAACAACAACAGCAACAAATATAAAAACAATAACAAACAGAGAGGCAAACAACAACAGCAACAAATATAAAAACAATACCAAACAGAGAGGCAAACAACAACAACAACAAATATAAAAACATAGCAAACAGAGAGGCAAACAACAACAGCAACAAATATAAAACAATACCAAACAGAGAGGCAAACAACAACAACAACAAATATAAAAACATAGCAAACAGAGAGGCAAACAACAACAGCAACAAATATAAAAACAATAACAAACAGAGAGGCAAACAACAACAACAACAAATATAAAAACATAGCAAACAGACAGGCAAACAACAGCAACAAATATAAAAACAATAACAAACTGAGAGGCAAACAACAACAGCAACAAATATAAAAACATAGCAAACAGAGAGGCAAACAACAACAGCAACAAATATAAAAACAATAACAAACAGAGAGACAAACAACAACAGCAACAAATATAAAAACAATAACAAACTGAGAGGCAAACAACAACAGCAACAAATATAAAAACATAGCAAACAGAGAGGCAAACAACAACAGCAACAAATATAAAAACAATACCAAACAGAGAGGCAAACAACAACAGCAACAAATATAAAAACAATAACAAACAGAGAGGCAAACAACAACAGCAACAAATATAAAAACAATACCAAACAGAGAGGCAAACAACAACAGCAACAAATATAAAAACAATAACAAACAGAGAGGCAAACAACAACAGCAACAAATATAAAAACAATACCAAACAGAGAGGCAAACAACAACAGCAACAAATATAAAAACAATAACAAACAGAGAGGCAAACAACAACAACAACAAATATAAAAACAATAACAAACTGAGAGGCAAACAACAACAGCAACAAATATAAAAACAATAACAAACAGAGAGGCAAACAACAACAGCAACAAATATAAAAACAATAACAAACAGAGAGGCAAACAACAACAGCAACAAATATAAAAACAATAACAAACAGAGAGGCAAACAACAACAGCAACAAATATAAAAACAATACCAAACAGAGAGGCAAACAACAACAGCAACAAATATAAAAACAATACCAAACAGAGAGGCAAACAACAACAGCAACAAATATAAAAACAATACCAAACAGAGAGGCAAACAACAACAGCAACAAATATAAAAACATAGCAAACAGAGAGGCAAACAACAACAGCAACAAATATAAAAACAATAACAAACAGAGAGGCAAACAACAACAACAACAAATATAAAAACAATACCAAACAGAGAGGCAAACAACAACAGCAACAAATATAAAACAATAACAAACAGAGTGGCAAACAACAACAGCAACAAATATAAAAACAATAACAAACAGAGAGGCAAACAACAACAGCAACAAATATAAAAACATAGCAAACAGAGAGGCAAACAACAACAGCAACAAATATAAAAACAATACCAAACAGAGAGGCAAACAACAACAGCAACAAATATAAAAACAATAACAAACAGAGAGGCAAACAACAACAGCAACAAATATAAAAACATAGCAAACAGAGAGGCAAACAGCAACAAATATAAAAACAATAACAAACAGACAGGCAAACAACAACAGCAACAAATATAAAAACATAGCAAACAGAGAGGCAAACAACAACAGCAACAAATATAAAAACAATAACAAACAGAGAGGCAAACAACAACAACAACAAATATAAAAACAATAACAAACAGAGAGGCAAACAACAACAACAACAAATATTAAAACAATAACAAACAGAGAGGCAAACAACAACAACAACAAATATAAAAACAATAGCAAACAGAGAGGCAAACAACAACAGCAACAAATATAAAAACAATAACAAACAGAGAGGCAAACAACAACAACAACAAATATAAAAACAATAACAAACAGAGAGGCAAACAACAACAACAACAAATATTAAAACATAGCAAACAGAGAGGCAAACAACAACAGCAACAAATATAAAAACATAGCAAACAGAGAGGCAAACAACAGCAGCAACAAATATAAAAACAATAACAAACTGAGAGGCAAACAACAACAGCAACAAATATAAAAACAATAACAAACAGAGAGGCAAACAACAACAACAACAAATATAAAAACAATAACAAACTGAGAGGCAAACAACAACAGCAACAAATATAAAAACAATAACAAACTGAGAGGCAAACAACAACAGCAACAAATATAAAAACAATAACAAACAGAGAGGCAAACAACAACAGCAACAAATATAAAAGCATAGCAAATAGAGAGGCAAACAACAACAGCAACAAATATAAAAACAATAACAAACAGAGAGGCAAACAACAACAGCAACAAATATAAAAACATAGCAAACAGAGAGGCAAACAACAACAGCAACAAATGTAAAAACATAGCAAAAAGAGAGGCAAACAACAACAGCAACAAATATAAAAACAATAACAAACAGAGAGGCAAACAACAACAGCAACAAATATAAAAACAATAACAAACTGAGAGGCAAACAACAACAGCAACAAATATAAAAACAATAGCAAACAGAGAGGCAAACAACAACAGCAACAAATATAAAAACAATACCAAACAGAGAGGCAAACAACAACAGCAACAAATATAAAAACAATAACAAACAGAGAGGCAAACAACAACAGCAACAAATATAAAAACAATAACAAACAGAGAGGCAAACAACAACAGCAACAAATATAAAAACAATACCAAACAGAGAGGCAAACAACAACAGCAACAAATATAAAAACAATACCAAACAGAGAGGCAAACAACAACAGCAACAAATATAAAAACAATACCAAACAGAGAGGCAAACAACAACAGCAACAAATATAAAAACAATACCAAACAGAGAGGCAAACAACAACAGCAACAAATATAAAAACAATACCAAACAGAGAGGCAAACAACAACAGCAACAAATATAAAAACAATAACAAACAGAGAGGCAAACAACAACAGCAACAAATATAAAAACATAGCAAACAGAGAGGCAAACAAGAACAGCAACAAATATAAAAACATAGCAAACAGAGAGGCAAACAACAACAGCAACAAATATAAAAACATAGCAAACAGAGAGGCAAACAACAACAGCAACAAATATTAAAACAATACCAAACAGAGAGGCAAACAACAACAGCAACAAATATAAAAACAATAACAAACAGAGAGGCAAACAACAACAGCAACAAATATAAAAACAATACCAAACAGAGAGGCAAACAACAACAGCAACAAATATAAAAACAATACCAAACTGAGAGGCAAACAACAACAGCAACAAATATAAAAACAATAACAAACTGAGAGGCAAACAACAACAGCAACAAATATAAAAACATAGCAAACAGAGAGGCAAACAACAACAGCAACAAATATAAAAACAATACCAAACAGAGAGGCAAACAACAACAGCAACAAATATAAAAACAATAACAAACAGAGAGGCAAACAACATCAGCAACAAATATAAAAACAATACCAAACAGAGAGGCAAACAACAACAGCAACAAATATAAAAACAATAACAAACAGAGAGGCAAACAACAACAGCAACAAATATAAAAACAATACCAAACAGAGAGGCAAACAACAACAGCAACAAATATAAAAACAATAACAAACAGAGAGGCAAACAACAACAACAACAAATATAAAAACAATAACAAACTGAGAGGCAAACAACAACAGCAACAAATATAAAAACAATAACAAACAGAGAGGCAAAAAACAACAGCAACAAATATAAAAACAATAACAAACAGAGAGGCAAACAACAACAGCAACAAATATAAAAACAATAACAAACAGAGAGGCAAACAACAACAGCAACAAATATAAAAACAATACCAAACAGAGAGGCAAACAACAACAGCAACAAATATAAAAACAATACCAAACAGAGAGGCAAACAACAACAGCAACAAATATAAAAACAATACCAAACAGAGAGGCAAACAACAACAGCAACAAATATAAAAACAATAACAAACAGAGAGGCAAACAACAACAACAACAAATATAAAAACAATACCAAACAGAGAGGCAAACAACAACAGCAACAAATATAAAAACAATAACAAACAGAGTGGCAAACAACAACAGCAACAAATATAAAAACAATAACAAACAGAGAGGCAAACAACAACAGCAACAAATATAAAAACATAGCAAACAGAGAGGCAAACAGCAACAAATATAAAAACAATAACAAACAGACAGGCAAACAACAACAGCAACAAATATAAAAACATAGCAAACAGAGAGGCAAACAACAACAGCAACAAATATAAAAACATAGCAAACAGAGAGGCAAACAACAACAGCAACAAATATAAAAACAATAACAAACAGAGAGGCAAACAACAACAACAACAAATATAAAAACAATAACAAACAGAGAGGCAAACAACAACAACAACAAATATTAAAACAATAACAAACAGAGAGGCAAACAACAACAACAACAAATATAAAAACAATAGCAAACAGAGAGGCAAACAACAACAGCAACAAATATAAAAACAATAACAAACAGAGAGGCAAACAACAACAACAACAAATATAAAAACAATAACAAACAGAGAGGCAAACAACAACAACAACAAATATTAAAACATAGCAAACAGAGAGGCAAACAACAACAGCAACAAATATAAAAACATAGCAAACAGAGAGGCAAACAACAGCAGCAACAAATATAAAAACAATAACAAACTGAGAGGCAAACAACAACAGCAACAAATATCAAAACAATAACAAACAGAGAGGCAAACAACAACAACAACAAATATAAAAACAATAACAAACTGAGAGGCAAACAACAACAGCAACAAATATAAAAACAATAACAAACAGAGAGGCAAACAACAACAGCAACAAATATAAAAACAATAACAAACAGAGAGGCAAACAACAACAGCAACAAATATAAAAACATAGCAAACAGAGAGGCAAACAACAACAGCAATAAATATAAAACAATAACAAACAGAGAGGCAAACAACAACAGCAACAAATATAAAAACATAGCAAACAGAGAGGCAAACAACAACAGCAACAAATGTAAAAACATAGCAAACAGAGAGGCAAACAACAACAGCAACAAATATAAAAACAATAACAAACAGAGAGGCAAACAACAACAGCAACAAATATAAAAACAATAACAAACTGAGAGGCAAACAACAACAGCAACAAATATAAAAACAATAGCAAACAGAGAGGCAAACAATAACAGCAACAAATATAAAAACAATACCAAACAGAGAGGCAAACAACAACAGCAACAAATATAAAAACAATAACAAACAGAGAGGCAAACAACAACAGCAACAAATATAAAAACAATAACAAACAGAGAGGCAAACAATAACAGCAACAAATATAAAAACAATACCAAACAGAGAGGCAAACAACAACAGCAACAAATATAAAAACAATAACAAACAGAGAGGCAAACAACAACAGCAACAAATATAAAAACAATACCAAACAGAGAGGCAAACAACAACAGCAACAAATATAAAAACAATACCAAACAGAGAGGCAAACAACAACAGCAACAAATATAAAAACAATACCAAACAGAGAGGCAAACAACAACAGCAACAAATATAAAAACAATAACAAACAGAGAGGCAAACAACAACAGCAACAAATATAAAAACATAGCAAACAGAGAGGCAAACAAGAACAGCAACAAATATAAAAACATAGCAAACAGAGAGGCAAACAACAACAGCAACAAATATAAAAACATAGCAAACAGAGAGGCAAACAACAACAGCAACAAATATTAAAACAATAACAAACAGAGAGGCAAACAACAACAGCAACAAATATAAAAACAATAACAAACAGAGAGGCAAACAACAACAGCAACAAATATAAAAACAATACCAAACAGAGAGGCAAACAACAACAGCAACAAATATAAAAACATAGCAAACAGAGAGGCAAACAAGAACAGCAACAAATATAAAAACATAGCAAACAGAGAGGCAAACAACAACAGCAACAAATATAAAAACATAGCAAACAGAGAGGCAAACAACAACAGCAACAAATATTAAAACAATACCAAACAGAGAGGCAAACAACAACAGCAACAAATATAAAAACAATAACAAACAGAGAGGCAAACAACAACAGCAACAAATATAAAAACAATACCAAACAGAGAGGCAAACAACAACAACAACAAATATAAAAACAATAACAAACAGAGAGGCAAACAACAACAGCAACAAATATAAAAACAATAACAAACAGAGAGGCAAACAACAACAGCAACAAATATTAAAACAATAACAAACAGACAGGCAAACAACAACAGCAACTAATATAAAAACATAGCAAACAGAGAGGCAAACAACAACAGCAACAAATATAAAAACATAGCAAACAGAGAGGCAAACAACAACAGCAACAAATATTAAAACAATACCAAACAGAGAGGCAAACAACAACAGCAACAAATATAAAAACAATAACAAACAGAGAGGCAAACAACAACAGCAACAAATATAAAAACAATACCAAACAGAGAGGCAAACAACAACAACAACAAATATAAAAACAATAACAAACAGAGAGGCAAACAACAACAGCAACAAATATACAGAGAGGCAAACAACAACAGCAACAAATATAAAAACAATACCAAACAGAGAGGCAAACAACAACAGCAACAAATATAAAAACATAGCAAACAGAGAGGCAAACAACAACAGCAACAAATATAAAAACAATAACAAACAGAGAGGCAAACAACATCAGCAACAAATATAAAAACAATAACAAACAGAGAGGCAAACAACAACAACAACATATATAAAAACAATAGCAAACAGAGAGGCAAACAACAACAGCAACAAATATAAAAACAATAACAAACTGAGAGGCAAACAACAACAACAACAAATATAAAAACGATAACAAACAGAGAGGCAAACAACACCAGCAACAAATATAAAAACAATAACAAACAGAGAGGCAAACAACAACAGCAACAAATATAAAAACAATACCAAGCAGAGAGGCAAACAACAACAGCAACAAATATAAAAACATAGCAAACAGAGAGGCAAACAACAACAGCAACAAATATAAAAACAATAACAAACAGAGAGGCAAACAACAACAGCAACAAATATAAAAACATAGCAAACAGAGAGGCAAACAACAACAGCAACAAATATAAAAACATAACAAACAGAGAGGCAAACAACAACAGCAACAAATATAAAAACAATAACAAACAGAGAGGCAAACAACAACAGCAACAAATATAAAAACAATACCAAACAGAGAGGCAAACAACAACAACAACAAATATAAAAACATAGCAAACAGAGAGGCAAACAACAACAGCAACAAATATTAAAACAATAACAAACAGAGAGGCAAACAACAACAGCAACAAATATAAAAACATAGCAAACAGAGAGACAAACAACAACAGCAACAAATATAAAAACAATAACAAACAGAGAGGCAAACAACAACAGCAACAAATATAAAAACAATAACAAACAGAGAGGCAAACAACAACAACAACAACAAATATAAAAACAATAGCAAACAGAGAGGCAAACAACAACAGCAACAAATATAAAAACAATACCAAACAGAGAGGCAAACAACAACAGCAACAAATATAAAAACAATACCAAACAGAGAGGCAAACAACAACAGCAACAAATATAAAAACAATAACAAACTGAGAGGCAAACAACAACAACAACAAATATAAAAACGATAACAAACAGAGAGGCAAACAACACCAGCAACAAATATAAAAACAATAACAAACAGAGAGGCAAACAACAACAGCAACAAATATAAAAACAATACCAAGCAGAGAGGCAAACAACAACAGCAACAAATATAAAAACATAGCAAACAGAGAGGCAAACAACAACAGCAACAAATATAAAAACAATAACAAACAGAGAGGCAAACAACAACAGCAACAAATATAAAAACATAGCAAACAGAGAGGCAAACAACAACAGCAACAAATATAAAAACATAACAAACTGAGAGGCAAACAACAACAGCAACAAATATAAAAACAATAACAAACAGAGAGGCAAACAACAACAGCAACAAATATAAAAACAATACCAAACAGAGAGGCAAACAACAACAACAACAAATATAAAAACATAGCAAACAGAGAGGCAAACAACAACAGCAACAAATATTAAAACAATAACAAACAGAGAGGCAAACAACAACAGCAACAAATATAAAAACAATAACAAACAGAGAGGCAAACAACAACAGCAACAAATATAAAAACAATACCAAACAGAGAGGCAAACAACAACAGCAACAAATATAAAAACATAGCAAACAGAGAGGCAAACAAGAACAGCAACAAATATAAAAACATAGCAAACAGAGAGGCAAACAACAACAGCAACAAATATAAAAACATAGCAAACAGAGAGGCAAACAACAACAGCAACAAATATTAAAACAATACCAAACAGAGAGGCAAACAACAACAGCAACAAATATAAAAACAATAACAAACAGAGAGGCAAACAACAACAGCAACAAATATAAAAACAATACCAAACAGAGAGGCAAACAACAACAACAACAAATATAAAAACAATAACAAACAGAGAGGCAAACAACAACAGCAACAAATATAAAAACAATAACAAACAGAGAGGCAAACAACAACAGCAACAAATATTAAAACAATAACAAACAGACAGGCAAACAACAACAGCAACTAATATAAAAACATAGCAAACAGAGAGGCAAACAACAACAGCAACAAATATAAAAACAATACCAAACAGAGAGGCAAACAACAACAGCAACAAATATAAAAACATAGCAAACAGAGAGGCAAACAACAACAGCAACAAATATAAAAACAATAACAAACAGAGAGGCAAACAACATCAGCAACAAATATAAAAACAATAACAAACAAAGAGGCAAACAACAACAGCAACAAATATAAAAACATAGCAAACAGAGAGACAAACAACAACAGCAACAAATATAAAAACAATAACAAACAGAGAGGCAAACAACAACAGCAACAAATATAAAAACAATAACAAACAGAGAGGCAAACAACAACAACAACAAATATAAAAACAATAGCAAACAGAGAGGCAAACAACAACAGCAACAAATATAAAAACAATACCAAACAGAGAGGCAAACAACAACAGCAACAAATATAAAAACAATACCAAACAGAGAGGCAAACAACAACAGCAACAAATATAAAAACAATAACAAACTGAGAGGCAAACAACAACAACAACAAATATAAAAACAATAACAAACAGAGAGGCAAACAACACCAGCAACAAATATAAAAACAATAACAAACAGAGAGGCAAACAACAACAGCAACAAATATAAAAACAATACCAAACAGAGAGGCAAACAACAACAGCAACAAATATAAAAACATAGCAAACAGAGAGGCAAACAACAACAGCAACAAATATAAAAACAATAACAAACAGAGAGGCAAACAACAACAGCAACAAATATAAAAACATAGCAAACAGAGAGGCAAACAATAACAGCAACAAATATAAAAACATAACAAACTGAGAGGCAAACAACAACAGCAACAAATATAAAAACAATAACAAACAGAGAGGCAAACAACAACAGCAACAAATATAAAAACAATACCAAACAGAGAGGCAAACAACAACAACAACAAATATAAAAACATAGCAAACAGAGAGGCAAACAACAACAGCAACAAATATAAAAACAATACCAAACAGAGAGGCAAACAACAACAACAACAAATATAAAAACATAGCAAACAGAGAGGCAAACAACAACAGCAACAAATATAAAAACAATAACAAACAGAGAGGCAAACAACAACAACAACAAATACAAAAACATAGCAAACAGAGAGGCAAACAACAACAGCAACAAATATAAAAACAATAACAAACTGAGAGGCAAACAACAACAGCAACAAATATAAAAACATAGCAAACAGAGAGGCAAACAACAACAGCAACAAATATAAAAACAATAACAAACTGAGAGGCAAACAACAACAGCAACAAATATAAAAACATAGCAAACAGAGAGGCAAACAACAACAACAACAAATATAAAAACAATAACAAACTGAGAGGCAAACAACAACAGCAACAAATATAAAAACAATAACAAACTGAGAGGCAAACAACAACAGCAACAAATATAAAAACAATAACAAACAGAGAGGCAAACAACAACAACAACAAATATTAAAACAATAACAAACAGAGAGGCAAACAACAACAACAACAAATATAAAAACAATAGCAAACAGAGAGGCAAACAACAACAGCAACAAATATAAAAACAATAACAAACAGAGAGGCAAACAACAACAACAACAAATATAAAAACAATAACAAACAGAGAGGCAAACAACAACAACAACAAATATTAAACATAGCAAACAGAGAGGCACACAACAACAGCAACAAATATAAAAACATAGCAAACAGAGAGGCAAACAACAGCAGCAACAAATATAAAAACAATAACAAACTGAGAGGCAAACAACAACAGCAACAAATATCAAAACAATAACAAACAGAGAGGCAAACAACAACAGCAACAAATATAAAAACATAGCAAACAGAGAGGCAAACAACAACAGCAACAAATATAAAAACAATAACAAACAGAGAGGCAAACAACAACAGCAACAAATATAAAAACATAGCAAACAGAGAGGCAAACAATAACAGCAACAAATATAAAAACATAACAAACTGAGAGGCAAACAACAACAGCAACAAATATAAAAACAATAACAAACAGAGAGGCAAACAACAACAGCAACAAATATAAAAACAATACCAAACAGAGAGGCAAACAACAACAACAACAAATATAAAAACATAGCAAACAGAGAGGCAAACAACAACAGCAACAAATATAAAAACAATACCAAACAGAGAGGCAAACAACAACAACAACAAATATAAAAACATAGCAAACAGAGAGGCAAACAACAACAGCAACAAATATAAAAACAATAACAAACAGAGAGGCAAACAACAACAACAACAAATACAAAAACATAGCAAACAGAGAGGCAAACAACAACAGCAACAAATATAAAAACAATAACAAACTGAGAGGCAAACAACAACAGCAACAAATATAAAAACATAGCAAACAGAGAGGCAAACAACAACAGCAACAAATATAAAAACAATAACAAACTGAGAGGCAAACAACAACAGCAACAAATATAAAAACATAGCAAACAGAGAGGCAAACAACAACAACAACAAATATAAAAACAATAACAAACTGAGAGGCAAACAACAACAGCAACAAATATAAAAACAATAACAAACTGAGAGGCAAACAACAACAGCAACAAATATAAAAACAATAACAAACAGAGAGGCAAACAACAACAACAACAAATATTAAAACAATAACAAACAGAGAGGCAAACAACAACAACAACAAATATAAAAACAATAGCAAACAGAGAGGCAAACAACAACAGCAACAAATATAAAAACAATAACAAACAGAGAGGCAAACAACAACAACAACAAATATAAAAACAATAACAAACAGAGAGGCAAACAACAACAACAACAAATATTAAACATAGCAAACAGAGAGGCAAACAACAACAGCAACAAATATAAAAACATAGCAAACAGAGAGGCAAACAACAGCAGCAACAAATATAAAAACAATAACAAACTGAGAGGCAAACAACAACAGCAACAAATATCAAAACAATAACAAACAGAGAGGCAAACAACAACAACAACAAATATAAAAACAATAACAAACTGAGAGGCAAACAACAACAGCAACAAATATAAAAACAATAACAAACTGAGAGGCAAACAACAACAGCAACAAATATAAAAACAATAACAAACAGAGAGGCAAACAACAACAGCAACAAATATAAAAACATAGCAAACAGAGAGGCAAACAACAACAGCAATAAATATAAAACAATAACAAACAGAGAGGCAAACAACAACAGCAACAAATATAAAAACATAGCAAACAGAGAGGCAAACAACAACAGCAACAAATGTAAAAACATAGCAAACAGAGAGGCAAACATCAACAGCAACAAATATAAAAACAATAACAAACAGAGAGGCAAAACAACAACAGCAACAAATATAAAAACAATAACAAACTGAGAGGCAAACAACAACAGCAACAAATATAAAAACAATAGCAAACAGAGAGGCAAACAATAACAGCAACAAATATAAAAACAATACCAAACAGAGAGGCAAACAACAACAGCAACAAATATAAAAACAATAACAAACAGAGAGGCAAACAACAACAGCAACAAATATAAAAACAATAACAAAACAGAGAGGCAAACAATAACAGCAACAAATATAAAAACAATACCAAACAGAGAGGCAAACAACAACAGCAACAAATATAAAAACAATAACAAACAGAGAGGTAAACAACAACAGCAACAAATATAAAAACAATAACCAAACAGAGAGGCAAACAACAACAGCAACAAATATAAAAACAATACCAAACAGAGAGGCAAACAACAACAGCAACAAATATAAAAACAATACCAAACAGAGAGGCAAACAACAACAGCAACAAATATAAAAACAATAACAAACAGAGAGGCAAACAACAACAGCAACAAAATATAAAAACATAGCAAACAGAGAGGCAAACAAGAACAGCAACAAATATAAAAACATAGCAAACAGAGAGGCAAACAACAACAGCAACAAATATAAAAACATAGCAAACAGAGAGGCAAACAACAACAGCAACAAATATTAAAACAATAACAAACAGAGAGGCAAACAACAACAGCAACAAATATAAAAACAATAACAAACAGAGAGGCAAACAACAACAGCAACAAATATAAAAACAATACCAAACAGAGAGGCAAACAACAACAGCAACAAATATAAAAACATAGCAAACAGAGAGGCAAACAAGAACAGCAACAAATATAAAAACATAGCAAACAGAGAGGCAAACAACAACAGCAACAAATATAAAAACATAGCAAACAGAGAGGCAAACAACAACAGCAACAAATATTAAAACAATACCAAACAGAGAGGCAAACAACAACAGCAACAAATATAAAAACAATAACAAACAGAGAGGCAAACAACAACAGCAACAAATATAAAAACAATACCAAACAGAGAGGCAAACAACAACAACAACAAATATAAAAACAATAACAAACAGAGAGGCAAACAACAACAGCAACAAATATAAAAACAATAACAAACAGAGAGGCAAACAACAACAGCAACAAATATTAAAACAATAACAAACAGACAGGCAAACAACAACAGCAACTAATATAAAAACAAAGCAAACAGAGAGGCAACACAACAACAGAGAGGCAAACAACAACAGCAACAAATATAAAAACATAGCAAACAGAGAGGCAAACAACAACATCAACAAATATTAAAACAATACCAAACAGAGAGGCAAACAACAACAGCAACAAATATAAAAACAATAACAAACAGAGAGGCAAACAACAACAGCAACAAATATAAAAACAATACCAAACAGAGAGGCAAACAACAACAACAAATATAAAAACAATAACAAACAGAGAGGCAAACAACAACAGCAACAAATATACAGAGAGGCAAACAACAACAGCAACAAATATAAAAACAATACCAAACAGAGAGGCAAACAACAACAGCAACAAATATAAAAACATAGCAAACAGAGAGGCAAACAACAACAGCAACAAATATAAAAAACAATAACAAACAGAGAGGCAAACAACATCAGCAACAAATATAAAAACAATAACAAACAGAGAGGCAAACAACAACAACAACAAATATAAAAACAATAGCAAACAGAGAGGCAAACAACAACAGCAACAAATATAAAAACAATACCAAACAGAGAGGCAAACAACAACAGCAACAAATATAAAAACAATACCAAACAGAGAGGCAAACAACAACAGCAACAAATATAAAAACAATAACAAACTGAGAGGCAAACAACAACAACAACAAATATAAAAACGATAACAAACAGAGAGGCAAACAACACCAGCAACAAATATAAAAACAATAACAAACAGAGAGGCAAACAACAACAGCAACAAATATAAAAAACAATACCAAGCAGAGAGGCAAACAACAACAGCAACAAATATAAAAACATAGCAAACCAGAGAGGCAAACAACAACAGCAACAAATATAAAAACAATAACAAACAGAGAGGCAAACAACAACAGCAACAAATATAAAAACATAGCAAACAGAGAGGCAAACAACAACAGCAACAAATATAAAAACATAACAAACAGAGAGGCAAACAACAACAGCAACAAATATAAAAACAATAACAAACAGAGAGGCAAACAACAACAGCAACAAATATAAAAACAATACCAAACAGAGAGGCAAACAACAACAACAACAAATATAAAAACATAGCAAACAGAGAGGCAAACAACAACAGCAACAAATATTAAAACAATAACAAACAGAGAGGCAAACAACAACAGCAACAAATATAAAAACATAGCAAACAGAGAGACAAACAACAACAGCAACAAATATAAAAACAATAACAAACAGAGAGGCAAACAACAACAGCAACAAATATAAAAACAATAACAAACAGAGAGGCAAACAACAACAACAACAAATATAAAAACAATAGCAAACAGAGAGGCAAACAACAACAGCAACAAATATAAAAACAATAACAAACAGAGAGGCAAACAACAACAGCAACAAATATAAAAACAATAACAAACTGAGAGGCAAACAACAACAGCAACAAATATAAAAACAATAGCAAACAGAGAGGCAAACAATAACAGCAACAAATATAAAAACAATACCAAACAGAGAGGCAAACAACAACAGCAACAAATATAAAAACAATAACAAACAGAGAGGCAAACAACAACAGCAACAAATATAAAAACAATAACAAACAGAGAGGCAAACAATAACAGCAACAAATATAAAAACAATACCAAACAGAGAGGCAAACAACAACAGCAACAAATATAAAAACAATAACAAACAGAGAGGCAAACAACAACAACAACAAATATAAAAACAATACCAAACAGAGAGGCAAACAACAACAGCAACAAATATAAAAACAATAACAAACAGAGTGGCAAACAACAACAGCAACAAATATAAAAACAATAACAAACAGAGAGGCAAACAACAACAGCAACAAATATAAAAACATAGCAAACAGAGAGGCAAACAACAACAGCAACAAATATAAAAACAATACCAAACAGAGAGGCAAACAACAACAGCAACAAATATAAAAACAATAACAAACAGAGAGGCAAACAACAACAGCAACAAATATAAAAACATAGCAAACAGAGAGGCAAACAGCAACAAATATAAAAACAATAACAAACAGACAGGCAAACAACAACAGCAACAAATATAAAAACATAGCAAACCAGAGAGGCAAACAACAACAGCAACAAATATAAAAACATAGCAAACAGAGAGGCAAACAACAACAGCAACAAATATAAAAACAATAACAAACAGAGAGGCAAACAACAACAACAACAAATATAAAAACAATAACAAACAGAGAGGCAAACAACAACAACAACAAATATTAAAACAATAACAAACAGAGAGGCAAACAACAACAACAACAAATATAAAAACAATAGCAAACAGAGAGGCAAACAACAACAGCAACAAATATAAAAACAATAACAAACAGAGAGGCAAACAACAACAACAACAAATATAAAAACAATAACAAACAGAGAGGCAAACAACAACAACAACAAATATTAAAACATAGCAAACAGAGAGGCAAACAACAACAGCAACAAATATAAAAACATAGCAAACAGAGAGGCAAACAACAGCAGCAACAAATAAAAAACAATAACAAACTGAGAGGCAAACAACAACAGCAACAAATATCAAAACAATAACAAACAGAGAGGCAAACAACAACAACAACAAATATAAAAACAATAACAAACTGAGAGGCAAACAACAACAGCAACAAATATAAAAACAATAACAAACTGAGAGGCAAACAACAACAGCAACAAATATAAAAACAATAACAAACAGAGAGGCAAACAACAACAGCAACAAATATAAAAACATAGCAAACAGAGAGGCAAACAACAACAGCAATAAATATAAAACAATAACAAACAGAGAGGCAAACAACAACAGCAACAAATATAAAAACATAGCAAACAGAGAGGCAAACAACAACAGCAACAAATGTAAAAAACAATACCAAACAGAGAGGCAAACAACAACAGCAACAAATATAAAAACAATAACAAACAGAGAGGCAAACAACAACAGCAACAAATATAAAAACAATAACAAACTGAGAGGCAAACAACAACAGCAACAAATATAAAAACAATAGCAAACAGAGAGGCAAACAATAACAGCAACAAATATAAAAACAATACCAAACAGAGAGGCAAACAACAACAGCAACAAATATAAAAACAATAACAAACAGAGAGGCAAACAACAACAGCAACAAATATAAAAACAATAACAAACAGAGAGGCAAAACAATAACAGCAACAAATATAAAAACAATACCAAACAGAGAGGCAAACAACAACAGCAACAAATATAAAAACAATAACAAACAGAGAGGTAAACAACAACAGCAACAAATATAAAAACAATACCAAACAGAGAGGCAAACAACAACAGCAACAAATATAAAAACAATACCAAACAGAGAGGCAAACAACAACAGCAACAAATATAAAAACAATACCAAACAGAGAGGCAAACAACAACAGCAACAAATATAAAAACAATAACAAACAGAGAGGCAAACAACAACAGCAACAAATATAAAAAACATAGCAAACAGAGAGGCAAACAAGAACAGCAACAAATATAAAAACAATAGCAAACAGAGAGGCAAACAACAACAGCAACAAATATAAAAAACATAGCAAACAGAGAGGCAAACAACAACAGCAACAAATATAAAAACAATAACAAACAGAGAGGCAAACAACAACAGCAACAAATATAAAAACAATAACAAACAGAGAGGGCAAACAACAACAGCAACAAATATAAAAACCAATACCAAACAGAGAGGCAAACAAACAACAGCAACAAATATAAAAACATAGCAAACAGAGAGGCAAACAAGAACAGCAACAAATATAAAAACATAGCAAACAGAGAGGCAAACAACAACAGCAACAAATATAAAAACATAGCAAACAGAGAGGCAAACAACAACAGCAACAAATATAAAAAACAATACCAAACAGAGAGGCAAACAACAACAGCAACAAATATAAAAACAATAACAAACAGAGAGGCAAACAACAACAGCAACAAATATAAAAACAATACCAAACAGAGAGGCAAACAACAACAACAACAAATATAAAAACAATAACAAACAGAGAGGCAAACAACAACAGCAACAAATATAAAAACAATAACAAACAGAGAGGCAAACAACAACAGCAACAAATATTAAAACAATAACAAACAGACAGGCAAACAACAACAGCAACTAATATAAAAACATAGCAAACAGAGAGGCAAACAACAACAGCAACAAATATAAAAACATAGCAAACAGAGAGGCAAACAACAACAGCAACAAATATAAAAACAATAACAAACAGAGAGGCAAACAACAACAGCAACAAATATAAAAACAATACCAAACAGAGAGGCAAACAACAACAACAACAATATAAAAACAATAACAAAACAGAGAGGCAAACAACAACAGCAACAAATATAACAGAGAGGCAAACAACAACAGCAACAAATATAAAAACAATACCAAACAGAGAGGCAAACAACAACAGCAACAAATATAAAAACATAGCAAACAGAGAGGCAAACAACAACAGCAACAAATATAAAAACAATAACAAACAGAGAGGAGCAAACAACATCAGCAACAAATATAAAAACAATAACAAACAGAGAGGCAAACAACAACAACATATATAAAAACAATAGCAAACAGAGAGGCAAACAACAACAGCAACAAATATAAAAACAATACCAAACAGAGAGGCAAACAACAACAGCAACAAATATAAAAACAATAACAAACTGAGAGGCAAACAACAACAACAACAAA